>JAOBAY020085724.1:0-10488 GCA_025331085.2 Zoanthus sociatus
CCATTGAGCTACAAAGACTCACATGAGGAGCTGAGTCACTGGTTGAGTTCTTGTACATTCCCGCTGGACATACGTCTTGCATCTGCTCGCTCAATATGTGCTCGAGTGAGATCAGAACGTGAATGCAAAATTGCTGGAAGAACCAGTTGAGAGAGTTAAACAGGAAGAAGTGGTGAAGGCGATTAAGGAAATGAAAGCAGGAAAAGCTGCTGGACCCTCAGAAGTAAGTGTTGAAACAGTGCTTGTTGTTTGAAAATCGTAGGTGAGTGAAAAAAGCTCACCTAAAATTTTCTAGGTGCGCGATCCCCCTTCCTCTTCCTTCTCCTTAATAATTTGTTTTTATTTTCCTATGCATAACTTTCCCAAAACTAAAAGTTTTCTTAAATATTCTCTAACTGTTTTGAAAGTTTTTGTTTATTGCAGTATTAGACTATCTTTATTATTCCATAACTTTCTCAAAACTGAACGTTTGCTGTGGAATTTCGTATTTAGTTTGGAAGTTTTAATTCAGCGCAATATTAAATTGTCTTTCCTAATTTTTTAATTTTCGAGTTTATTAGCAACTTTTTATGGAAATGTATCAATCAAAATTTCAAACTTTGAGCAGAAAATCGCAGAGGAATCAATTGTACATTTATATACTTAATATATATTTTTATGAGTACAGATGCGTCATTTTTTGCTCTTCTCGGATCGATTTTAGGTGCGCGATGGTGTGCGAGGGCGATCACGCGCCACAAAGGACAAGCACTGTTGAAATGATAGCAGTGATTGGGGAGATCGGGATTGATAAACAGAAGAGAAGTACAAGCTTTATTGGCATGAAGTAAAATGTCGACATATTGCCAAAGCAATCTTTTTTTTTTACAATACAAAACATTATATATACGTGATTAACAGAATCAATGTAAACATTACAGTTATTAATGATTAAGTAATTGGATTGGTGTGATAGTGGAACTGTGTCAGGGTGTGTTGGATGAAAGAGGAATGCCAGATGAGTGGGCACTGAGTGCTGTGATACCTATTTTCAAGGGGAAAGGGGATGCAATGAGTTGTGGGGTGTATAGGGGAGTAAAGTTGCTAGAGCAGGTAACGAATAATAATAATAATAATAATAATAATAATTATAATAATAATAATAATATTTAACATTTATACTGCACATTTTTCATATGGATATGATCAAATGTGCATCACAAATGAATACAGTTTTCAACAGTTGAGGGTCTTAGATAGTCTGCAACAGCTGCTCACATATATTAACCGTAAATGCCCTCAGTACTAGTGTTGAAGACAGACCACAACACTGGGATCACTACCCTGCTTTTTTCGACAAATGTGTGGGTTCTTTTAAGTCCCTCAATAGAGTTTCAAGAGACTGGACCTACGGTTTAACATCCTTATCTGAGAAGATGCGAAAGTCTAACCATTTGCAGATGTTAGAGCAAAGGTAGCACTTTCTCCTCAATTATTTTAAGACCCTGAGTGTTGGTCCGGCCGGGAATCGAAACCGAGCCTCCTGGACGATATACTGGCACCTTACCAACTAGGCTAACCAGGCGGCGGTTATACAACCTAGTAAAATACTTATTACTAGTTATTTCTAATAGAAAGCAAGTGCTGTGAGTACACTATTTGTTATAGTGACAATACTGTTCTATTTTTGGCATATAAATTAATGTATTTCATTATGCTAGCAACATCCTTGAATCCCATGGATACGGTATGGACTTGAACCGCTGATTGTATGAATTGTGTGTAATTGATACGGTATGGACTTGGACTGATGATCGCATGTATTGTGTGTAATTGATATGGTATGGACTTGGACCACTGATCGTATGTATCGCATGTTCGTTGCTTCGCTTGAAGCAATAACCACAATGCAGCGTTTCCACGACCATTAATTGAATGATACTAAAAGCCAATAACCTATTTAGGTTGAGTCAATACCTAATAGAGACTTGCTTAATAAGAATGGAAGATTTTTTCATTGTGCTGTCTTTATATCTCTGATGGCCTTACCGAGGGTTGTCAGAAAGCCTCAAATAACACCTTACAACATGTTTCAGCAGTCGGGCTGATTGATCCTTTGCTAGAGCCAGAACCATTTTACCCTAGGAACAAAATAGATTTTAATCTAATGAAATCATTATTTGAAACTATAATTTGTAAATTATAATTATATAATAGCATCATAATTAGTAATTATTTATAATTATTCAAATTATGACTAATTGCTGTCTCGCTTTGCTGGACAGCAGACTTTCCTTCCGATGTTGTATGACTTTTGAACATTTGTTCTTAGCAGTTGATTTTAGAATTTTGATGTGGATGGACTGTTCAGTTTGTTTGTTGTTCTTCAGAACAGTTGCTCAGTATTACATGAAATACATATAATTATAACATGGCCCCAGTTCCCAAAATTTTCCAATTTTATTCACGAGACAGCAGACTGTCTTTTTATGCCTATTTTATTAGAAATTAAAAACTTTCTGAAATACTTGTCTCAAGCAGACATTTTGGATATTTGCCATGGATCATGCGAAAAATATCTGCCGACTCAAGAACTAACATCTATATTTCGCCAATGATAGTGCACACTTTTACGGTAGAAACTTAATGTAAAGTTATAGAAAAATTATATAACAAGTTACGTTTCATGAGTTGTTTGAAACCACTCTGACAAAAATGAGTGTACATTTAAGATCATCAATTATAGTACATTTCTACATCATAACGTCACTAGATATGCTAAAACAGCTGTGATAACCACATGGTTTTTCATAAAAATTAAGAGATGTGATTGGTAAAAATATCTTGCATAACAGAGCTCGAAATTAAGAAAATTTCATGGTCGCGTTTTTGTGACTGGTTGTGAAATTTTAGTCGCAAAATAAAAACAGTTAACCGTAAAATTGCGACGGCTTTTGAAATTTTAGTCGCAAAAGGAAATATTTAGTTGCAAATGCGCAATTTCAAGCCCTGCATAAGTTGGTAAACCACAGCTAGAGAGCATTAATTAATGTTTATTTGAAAGTTAATTCATAAAACCAATTAAGCATACTTTCCTATGGGTTTACCACCATAATAAACCACTTCGGACGTCAAAAGAACATGAGAAATGTTTGTAAATCCTCTGCCGAGATTTGAATATTAAATTGTGTTCAGCCTTCTTTTCCACCTAAGCTAACTCAGTGCTCCTTCAAGGATAGGTAAATCGTGAATACAATCATATACTGGGGGCTAAACTGTGATGGATCAGTGGCCTGTCCAGAGAGAGTCAAAGACTCAACTACTTATCACAACAACAGAAACCAGAGACAAGCAACAGCACCATTAAATGGGCCACCTGGCTAGTAAAGGATTTAGCTTATATACATAAAAAAAGTATGGTTTATTGCTTATAATGCACATCATATTGCCCACTCAGATTACACTTACCAGAATCATGGCTACATGTGAAAATCTTTCATAAGTTTGGCAAATGTATGAAAGACCTGTCTCATCAAGGAGTATTTTTTGAAGAATAAAAGTTGCTACCTAAAAATGAACAGAACAATTAAATTATTTATGAAAAACAGATATTCACAAGAATGACTAACCCTATAATTATTATGATCATGTTTCTTAAATGACTATAAAATATTATCTATTACTGGCTATAACTGACAGCACATCTTGAACCAATCTTTGTATTAATTTTAATTAAGTGAAAAAGAGAAATTTGAACGCATAACCACTGCAATAATAGTGCAACACTCTTACAGCAACTGAGCAATAAGTATAAATCTGCTGGCCAATTTTACTGGGTCTACCTGCCACTTGAGCTGCTCTTTTGAACAGGCTTCCTTTTTGCAATTACTCACAAGGCTATGCAACACTTAGGCATGCTTCAAACATTCAACCTTTCATTTATGAGCCAACCCTATATCGATTTAGAACTAGAGTTAGACCAAGCTCAATTGATTCATAGGCAAATCTTATTCCAACAGAAGTAGATTAAAAATCATAAAAAAATACAAAATACGTTTATTTCTAATAATTTATGCCGGTTCAGAACATGAAAAGATTGTCATCTGTATCAAAGCCATTTCACATTCGGTTGTTGATGCAAACAAAAAAGAAGTCGGAGCAAACTCAATACTGTATGGTGTCGATGTTGTGTAAGGTGGTGCCACCAGAGACGTTCAGGGCTCAGAAATCTGAAAACAGCAGGAGATAACTTTTTTAGGTGTCCAATGTTTGTGAGGAGAGTTGTGGCAGTGCCACAACGGTTGGAAGTGGGAGAAGATAGTCTGGAAATAGTGCACCACTTTCATTATCTTGGTAATAAGATTTCATGTGGAGGCGAGGTAGAATCAGCAGTAAGGGATAGGATATCTTGTGCTTGGGGTAAACGGAGGGAATTAGCGAGCTTGCTAGTAAACCATAGCATTCTACTAGAGGAAAGAGCAAAGGTCTTATTTACTGTGCATATGTGAGGCCTGCATTGCTGTATGCTGCGGAAACTTGGGCACTAACAGAAAGACTGGAAGGTCTTTTAGTTAGTAATGATCATAGAATATTGTTATTGAGATATATCTACAATCCATGTCAAGAAAAAGATGGCTGGACAAGATTACTAATGAAGGGGTCAAAAGGTGTGGGGTGGAGAACCTTGAACATAGGTTAAGGAAAACGAGGTTGAGATGGTTTGGTCACCATGTAAAACATAGGGATGATAATAGCATACTTAGAGAGCGATGGAGCTGGAGGTGGAAGGTAGAAAGCCAGCAGATAGGCCAATGAAGACCTGAAAAATAAGGTTGTGGAAGAAGACATGAGGAAGTTAAACATCACAGAAGATATGACAGAAGATAGAAAACAGTGAAATCAACTTGTATCACATCCAACCCCAGAAGTTGGAAACCTGGGACAATAAACAAAGATGATGATGAATTAATGTCTAGTGTTACTGTACAATGTTCTAAGCCAAAAACAAATGTTTTCAACTTAAGTATTAATTAAAGTCATCTTCCAATTTGAATTTAACTAATATAAAGTATCACTAATTAAAAGTACTACTTACAGTTTTCGAGAGCTCACTTCCCGATTCCATAATACGTAAACACAAGGGAATTATTTCTGTTGTTAGGAGAAAGTTGATCACTTCTGGCTCATCCGTCTGAAAGATAAAAAATGAAATGAACAAAATGAATGTAACTGAAACTCTTGCATGCACAGGTAATTTTGGAATATATCTGTATTTTGGTTAAAGTTCAAGCCCTGAAATACAAAAAAATAATTATTAACCACTAAAGTCTCAAAACATTAATTTGTATTGGAAATAGTTATTCAACCATATCTCTCCATTTCCTACTGTGTAACAATCTTATGACCTCATGAAAATGCCAAGCAATACTCTACATATTTACAATATTTCATGAACATTGTATAAAATTATATTATACTATCTAGTGAAAATCATGTGTTTTGCTATTTTAGTTTTTTATGCATATTCTGAAGACTAGGGGTACTTTTTGTCTCTGAATTTATTTTCATTATCCAGTTTAACCCTGATGAACAACAATGAAGAAGTTCTTGCACAGCAAGAAATTTTTTTCTTTGCATGCTTCCTTTGAGTACAGAAACAACAAAAACAGCATTAGGTTATCATTGCCTCCTTGCCGTCAGAAAATGTATTATTTTTACTAACAACAAGGAGAAAAGAAAAAAGAAAACCGCCTCCAACTTTAAGATAACCTGCTGCTCAGAAACATTTTGAGAAGGCTGGTAAACTATAATTAAAATAAATGTAAAGCATTTATTTGAGAAAACCCCAAGAAACATGGTCAAAAACTGTACAAAGGCCAGAGACAGGGAGGAAATCTTCACTTGGCACCAAGCAGCGCACATATTTACCAAAAAGAAAACAAGATGTCACTTTGTGCCTTGCGATACGGAGAAGGAAAATGATGACAACAGAGCATTTAACAAATTGATTTGGCCAGTCTTGTTCTGTAGTGTTTGATTTTACTTACCTTGACCAGTGCACCAACTACACCAAGACTGGTCAGACGAAGGTACTCAAACGGTCTTGTTTTGCTTGTTGTATGGAGGAATGGATACAAAAACAGAGGAATGTGGGCTGCAACAATATGATTTGGAAAAATTATTGTTTAATGTTTAGGTGGACAAATGTTGATCTTATAGCACGATGCTAGGAAAAATAACAACCTTAAATCATTACTTCAACAATGTGAGCCTCAATTTGAGCAACTGAAAAAGAACTGTTTCTGTCTAATAATATACTAGGCTAAAATAATAACACAACAAAGCTAATTAGACAGGCTTGTGTTTTCATCGAGACAATCGTAAGTATCAGTTAAATAATTATAAACTGTAACTGAGTTCATACTACCATTGTGCAGGCAACACTGTAAAAATTACTGAAATCATTTATTAGAATTTCTATCATTAATAATAAAAAATGCCTTATAACTACAAGTACTAATAATTATAATGAATGTTGCATACTTTAGGATAATTATTAATCAATATTAATATATAAATTTATTATAAAGGACTTTACTTACATTAATGAATACAGTTTTAAAATAAAAAGGAATAACTCAATATTTAATTCAGAGCAAAAACGCAGACTTTGAAATATCAGTAAGACTGATTTTTTTGTCATGAAAACTAAACAGCTACTGTACTATTAGTGGTAAGAGGACCTAAACAATTTTCAGGCTTATCCTTTTGGCCTCTGAACTATATATTATTGAAACTAAAAGCAGTTTAACTTAGAGACACTGAAGGATCAAGATTTAATCAGAGATTATATAATGCTTGCTTAAACTTGTGTTCTTATTCTTAACACTTTATCAGTGTCAGTTGTTCACTAACCTTGCAGGAATGCTGATCTTGTTTCTGGATGAGATGCAACACATTGCAATAATGCCAGTGCATTACAAACACGATTTGACTGGTGTGCCTAAATGAAACAGAATCATAGGTCAAAACATGATCATAATTACATGGATCATTTCACTAAAGGCTCATGAGAGTACAAGATCCATTCACTAGATTACAGTTTGTTATAAACAATAGGTAATAACAAAAATATCATATTTAATAACAATTATTATTAATATTTAATATAATTATATTAAATAATAAAAATACAAATATTTTAGAAGCACCATAAAGGAGTCTAAGGGTCTTTGATAGAAGCTGGTATCCAGAAATTGATAACCATTGGACAGGTTTTGATGGAGAGGGTATGGTTGGCTACTGGTTGAAGCTATAATAGCAACATTCAAGATCATATATTTTGTTTAAAAAATGTTAAACAACATACTGCTGCACTAAATACTTATTTAACAGAACTGCCAATGTTGTCTGTTTTATTTGTGACCAGTATTTGATGTAGGTACAGTACAAGCAATCAATAAATATAGAATGTTAAAAATAACAAAAGACTAAAATTAACAATCAAACTAGAAAAAGAATTAAATTCAAACTCTCACCTATGTTATGATCCAGCTACATGTATGTTCAATTTTAAATTAACTACTGGCAGTAAATTTGTACCTGACTCTGTGACTTTAACTTTTCACTATCAATCTAATTTTGATCTGAGTTTATCCCCATAAACGGGGGTGGCCAGATTTACAGTGCCCCACTTTGCAATCAATTGCTCCAACTCCCACTCTCCATCTCACTCGATTCGTTACGTACATCCTTTTTCTTGAAACCAATACTCCTGCTCTCCTTCTCCACTTGCGTCTTCCATGTCTTCTTTGGTCATCCTTGCTTCCTCTTGCCCTTCACTTCACACTCCAATGCTTTTCTCAAAACATGCCCATCATCCCTCCTTAACACATGCCCATACTATCTCACTCCACTCGCCTTTGCCATCTGAACCACTGTTTCCTTCAATCCTGGCAACATCTCCATGAGGTCCTCTGTCCTCTTTTTCTCCATCAGTTTTGCACAACACATTACTGTCTTGGTCCTTCAACAAATTGCAATCTCATTTTCCCTCAAACACCATATCTCACTCCCATATAACATTGCCAATCTTACACAACTCTGATAAACTCTGATAAACCATTCCTTTCATTAACATCAAACTATTCACAAGTTAATGTGACACTTACTGTAAGATTTGGAGGATTGATAACAGGATAAATGTTTACTATCTCTTGCAACAGAGCAGAAATTGTTCCTGCAGAGGATAAACACATAGTTCAGGCCTTTTCATGAGCAAAATACACACATGCAGTGATTTGCACACGTGAACCTATTTGCGCGTGTGATTTGCACATGTACCTTTTTGGGTGCAAAATAGGGAGTACTAAATAAAAATCATGGTCACCTAGCTGTTTATACAAAATTTATCCAACATAAAACACCCAATTTATTCAAGAAACATGTTAAATGGATCACATCAAGTACTGTATCATTGTTTTAAAAAACTAAAAGGTACTGAAAGCTAATAGAAATGTTGTTAACCACACTTTTATCAAATTAGCTTGTTTAACCTACACTTCCTACACAGCAGAACTATTTTTTACTAGTTTCAGGTTGTGCAAATTTGATCTGATTTTCCATTTCACACGTGCAATTAAAAGCACTTGTAATTCAGTTCACAGGTATGCCTACGCACGCACGCATCAAATCAAAAGGCCTGATAGTTTACTTGGTATATGTTGTAATTTGATCCTCTGGTTTATTTTTTTTAACCAGTTTGAAACTTTTAAACATGAAAACTACATGAAACCGAAACGAAGGATGACCTTGCACAGTTAGAGAAGGGGAAATAATAGACATGCTAATATGTTTCTTTCTTATGATAATTATTTCCACTTCAGTCTCTAACTGTGCCAGGTCAACCTTCGCCTTGGTTTCATGTAGAAGCTTGGTTATCTTTTAGGAACTGTAAAATGGTCTATTTGGGACAAGGTGACTTATATTCCCACAATTCAAAAAACAAACAAAGTGAATCCAAGGGTATGGAAAAAAAAAATATGATTGTAGGATATGAATAATACCAGATGTGTAAGCTCTAACCAAGCCTATTGTCCCAAATGACTGGCATCGCTGCTCAATAAACTATTAAATTATACAAAGGTGAACAAGAACTAATTCCAGATCAGTCACTTTGATCAGTGAATTCATCATAATTTTCATTTTGGAAACCAGAAGAGTTAGTTAAAGGGCACTTGACATATTTTTTTTTTGCTAAAATTGAATAATAATAAAGTCTGGTGTGTGGAGTAATTTGCTACAAAATTTTTTTGATTCCCTTAAAACCTCATATGCCCCATGAAAGTCTAATTGGGAATGACTAGTGACCATTCAGGACGGAGCATGGTAAATGCCATATACCCAAAATATGGTATACCCAAAAATTAATATGGTATACCCAAAATGCCATACACCCCAAAACTCTGGCCAACCCTGAAGAGAATAAGACAGTCCAAACTAACCAAATGAATGCCACAACATTGGTGCAAGGTCAGCAACTACTTCTCTTTTTTTACTGTAAAAGAAAGAAAATGAATAATGAATTCAATGAAAAAAGACATCATTATCATCATCATCATCATCATTCACATTTTTAAACATCTATTTTCCATGCTTGCATGGTTAGATGGTTTTCTTAACGGCTATCTTCCACTCAGTTCGATTTTGCGCTAGACAACGATCAATCTTCAGAGATCTTAAATCATTATCCACGACTTGGTACCAATGTCTTTTGAGGTCCATTGCTTCACCATGGTATCATCACTGAATCTCTCAACATGGCAAAACCACCTCAATCTGCCTTTTCTAATGCAGCTCCTAATGCTATGAAGGCCCAAACGCTCCCTCAGTTCTGAAGAAGGTTTCCTATCCTTCAAGTTAACATTACACATCCATCTTATCATTCTCATATCATTGCCCTCCAACCTCAAAACTAATGTTTAGTAATAATTTAATTTGCCTAGTAATTGTTACCAGATTACTAACTATAATTGTATCAATTAATCCTATTTGCCAATATAAATATTTTTAGAACTTTAATGCTTAGTACTTGAGTTCATAGTATGAGTTCACTCTTTTAAAATATAACTGAGCTGTTCTTTCATTATTTAAGGTGATGCTTGCTTAAATTAAATGCCTGGGTATTCCTTTCAAATCAAAGCTAGAAGTTGATTGAAACAACATTTATAGTCTAAAAATTTATTCCATCGCTGTATAATCTTGGTGACACAGTCAATATAGCTACTGAATATGTATTAATAATATTTAACAACAACAATAGTACCATCAAAAATAAATTGTATTCATTTGATATTTTTCTAAAAAATAATAATAAAATTAATAAATTATATAAGAAAGGGTACCCTGGCTTCCTGAAATAAACAAAACACTACCAGCCTTCTCAAAATGTTTCTGAGGAGTAGGTTATATTAAAGTTGGAGGCGGTTTTCTTTTTTCTTTTCTCCTTGT
>JAOBAY020085735.1:0-10487 GCA_025331085.2 Zoanthus sociatus
ATAAATAGCTTAATTGAATACAATAAGATTGAATTGTTTTCACCTTTATACAAACACTGCGAGAATAAAACAGTTGCAAAATAAGCCGAGTGAGCCAAGTGTTTTTCCAGGCTTCTCTTTTATTTTTACAAATTTTGACGGTTTTATTTTGTTTTTCTTGGTCTTGTTTCTAGTTGGGACTGTAAAAAGATAAATCATGAGTTTGTTTTGTTACTGTTGTAAGTGTGTTGTTATTGCAGTAAATAAGTCTTTTGCTTTCCAGTTGTGGTTGTGTGATGGAGTATTTATTTTATTGACTTTTAGTTCTAGATAAGCCGTAGAAAGATGTTGTTGCCCTTGTGAGCTGTTGAAAAAAATTGCCTTTACATAATTGTTCAATATTTTGTGAGAACTTTACTTGTGTAGTATTTGAGGAATGTTAATGAAATACAAACTTAATTTGATTTTTAAAATCTGATGCTATTGGGCTTTCCATTGTAGTCTAAATGTTTGCTCAGGCATAAAAATTCTATTGCTTATGTGCTAAAAATAATTAATATTTTATAGTTGCTGAAACACTTCAGCCTTGCTGTGAGAATTTTTTCTTAATCATTCAATGTAACCATTGGCATTAGGTTGGGTAAGCATTAGTTTAAGTTTACCTGTGTGATGCCACATGTTTGTGAAATGAGTATTATAGAGTGACTGAGTTTCTCCCTACAGCCTTCCAAGAGAAAAGCTCCTACAAGTACAACAAGTAGAACTGTCGGCTCACCCAGATCTCTTAAAGTAAGTACGTCAGTTTGTATTGTAGTTTGTGAGAGCAGCAAGAATGAAAATAGTATATTACCTGTTTGAAAATCAAGTTGAAAAAATGTTTTTTTCTAATCAGCTTCTAAGTTATATGGGAAAATAGAAAAAAGAAATTAAAAGACAAAAGGGTAAGATAATTTTTTTGTTTCTCTCTTGATTTTTTGTTATCATTATCATCGTTATTTAATGTCCCTAGTTTCCCACTCCTGGGGTTGGATATGATATGAGTTACCTTCACTGTATCCTCTGATATATCTTTGTGATGTTTAACATCTTCATGTCTTCTTCCACTACCTTACTCCAGGTCTTCTTTGGCCTACCTACTGGCCTTGTAACTTCCACCTCCAGCTTCATCATTCTAATAAGTATGCCATTCTCATTCCTTTGGTTTATAGGACCACACCATCCCTACCTAGTTTTCCTTACTCTATGTTCCAGGCTCTCTACCCCACATCTTCTTCTTCTTCCGAGGAATTTTTATAGTGATTGGAGTGCTTGTTTGATATGTGGTAAAATTGAAGTATCTTTTATGAGACTGATTAGTTTTAATATTTAAACTAATGAGCATCACTCTGTGTACTCTGGTCGTAAGACATAAATATAGCATAGACTTATTCAGGGAGGTTTACAGTACAAACCTGAACATAGCACCAGTTAATTCCCACCACTGTAGATGTGGTTCTGTGCTCTGATGTCATACAGTCACGAGCCCATAATTGTTGCTGTCTTCATTTTATATGAGGTCAGCTATGTATGTGTAATGACCAGCTAATGTCAGCTATGAATGCTTTGGCTTGATCTTAATAGGAGATGCAACTCTCATGTCAGACCATTAAATATGGTTATTATTTTTTAACAAGAAGTGAATAACCCATTCTAAGGATATTTAGCCTCATGGTATTACTATAAATGCCATCAAACTTTGTTTCTTTTATTTAGGTACAATTCTCTGCACCCCCTGTTGGATCTCTGTCAACTCCCAAGAGAGCCACAATTTCAAAGATCAGACCAAAAGAGCTTGAAGAATCAAGAGTGGTTACCTCAAGTTCTCAATCAGCATTACCATTAGCTAGCTCTGTTGTTTCTGTGTAAGTTGAAAAAAAGTGACTTGATTATCTGACTTAAATCCCATCTTTTTACAGTAAGGTAAAGGTGGTTGATGAAAATCCTGATTAGTAGAGAGTTGTTGGCTTGCTTGAAATAAGCTAAATCCTTTACGAGCCTAGTTGCCCATGGAGCCGGCGCTTATCTCCGGTTTCTATAGTGTTAAGCGGATCAGAGTCTTTGACTCCCTCTGGACGGGACACTAATCCATCGCAGGTTAGCTCCCAGCAAACACTGGTACTCATTTACCTACCCCGGAAAGATGGAAAGCTGAGTTGGCTTAGGTGGAAAAGAAGGTCACACAAATATTCGAATCTAGGCAAACTGCCAGGATCGAACTGAGGACCTTGTGGTTGGAAAGCAGAGATCTTACCAACTGCGCCAACCACATCCGGCCTTGCTTGAAATAACAGCTAATATTTCTTTTACAACTTTCCATTCTAAGATTGTTATTATGTTCCCGACCTGGTTCACAAGTTAAAAAGAAGAAAAGTAAAATTAGCCTTGCTGCTTGTTATAAACTTAAGAGATTATTTAGTGTCTTTCAGTGGTATGTTTATCATAATTTTTATTCATTTTGAAGTTTTAGTTGTAATATACCAATTTTAATTTCCTATTTCAAAGGCCAAAAACTGAAGATTGAAAAAGAGAAGAAAAGAACTAATAAAAATCAAAAAATAGCCTAGACTATATCTTGCAATATGTACACCATCTTGTACATTACGAACATAAAACATCTGTTCAGTAACAGAGGAATTTGTAGATCTGTCTCCAAAGACTACCAAGAATTTTGTTGCCTTTTTAATTGCTATTTTTTCTATTCATCACATGCTTGTGAAGCCATTTATTCCTTGTGACATAATTTTCAGAAGTATATTTTAATCTTCAGATGGAAATTTTTTTAAAAATAATTTTGAAAAATTAAGTTTGACATTTTTTGTTGGAGAGAGAATTAAATTATTCTTGCTAATTAGATACTATACAAATTGCTGATTTTGCTGGTTGTCAAGATAAATTTAAAGCTTACCCAGACTGTTTTTCTTTCAGGGCTTCGCAAAGCACAGCTCTTTATACAAAGGTACCTATGAGTTTATAGTTTATACATTAGATATTATAATAATGCCATGACGTTTCATTTCTTTACTTCAACCCTAGACGAGGTGAACCATCTCGCATAAGCTTTGTAGTTTCAATGGTCCTCCTCACCACATGTAAATGATTTTTTTTTTCAATCTTAAAACATTGTAATTAATCATCTGTAACTCTATGTGGTAAAAAATAAACTGAAACTGAAACTGACGTCATAAAACTCATGCTACTACCTTCTGTCACAGTTTTAATGCCCATGTTGTCTCACAAGAAAATTTGTAGCAAATCTAACTTGATTAATAAAACGTTTATTTATTGATTAACATAACATTTATTTACATGTTTTTGAATTTTTTTTTAAATAGAAAATTGAAATGATGTGAACTTGAACTTAACTGAAACATGTGAAATAACATAACTGAAACAAATTTGAAGGTGAAAAATGGTTTGTGCTATTTACTAAAGTGATTATTGTGCATGGGTGCATTAAAGTTATAATTATAAAGTTTTTTGATTGTTTTTTATATTTTTTAAAAGTACGGTTATTTCTAATATGCCCAATCTCTTGCATTTATAACATCTCTTTGTTGAGGTTGGTCTTGATGTTCTCGTGTTAGAGGTCTGTTGTGCTTCACTGTGTTGGATGTGAGCACTTGCAGTGCAACTGATTTGAGATCTGTTTTGTTCACTTCTTGTTGAAGAAGACCGTGATGCCCGTGTGCGTTCATACCTTCTTTTACTGGGTCTTCCTTCTGAACTATTGTCATGACAGTCTATAGTATACATGGGTTCTTCTGTGTCTGAAGAGGAAGACCCATGGCTTTCTCTTGTAGATCTTGTAAATCTGCATTCTCTTTTCATTTCAACTGAAATAAAAAAATGAAAAAGAAAATTCACAATACAGTTTTATATAACTTACATTTTCAAATTAATCACAATTGTTTTTTAACTTCACTTCTCCTTTAATAACTTTTCTAACTATCTGTTATTTCCCCATTTCTGAAAGCTGTCTATGTCCATATTTCAGCTGTGGTTGCATAGCAACTTATGTTATTACAATGCCCTCAATCTGCTATTTTGATGGTCATCATTTTTTTGTCTGCATTTGAATGTGTTATCCATTGAGATGGTTTTGATAAAACCTTTTCAGTAAATTTTTCCATTTCCCTCCATAAAGTGTTGAACAAGGAATCTCCTTCCCAAGGCCATTGCCTTTGCTGTCTAGTTGCATGATTCTTGATTCATAACCATTTTTGTGTTTCGTAAAATAGTAGTATACTTTGTACATACTTATACTTGTTATATGAAATGGCAAAGAGTCAAAGTTAAATAGTCGGACATCTTACCATAGTCTTTTTGAACAGCCGTATTACATTGTTGAGTAGTTCGGGTTTTATCTCTGCTGCAAACAAATCACCTGCTAGAAGTTTAGATTAACTCTTTGAACTTCTTCCCAAAACCAGCAGTTAAAAAAGCTTCATGTCTCCTAAATGAGGCGGTGGTCAAGTTAAAGCCTTTTAGAACATGCATTTAAAATAAAAAAATGGCTTCATATCTTGTATTTTTGTAGCTACATCATCTGTATTGTACTTGTACTCGTATTCAAATTTACTAGTTTCTTTTTTAAATGTGGCACTAACCATTTCACCAAAGCGTTTCTAGCAGTAAAATTACTCTGAACAGTCAATTTCTAGGAAAAATAATTACAAAGACAGTTAACCCTTTCAGTCCCATACCTCATTTGCATAAATGTTCGGTTGTTCCCAAGGGTAATTAGGTTAATCACAATACAGAGTGCAATTTAAAACATATATACTCAGTAGATTCTGAATGGCTTATGGGAGCTGACCAATACATCAAACTAAAGATGAAAACACACCTATTCATGTCAACAAAAATTTACCTTACTAGTGATTGTTACAAAAATGTTCAAAACTCCTGCCATTGAACTGCCTTACCAATAACAGGACAATAACATTCATACAGGTTTAGTTTATTTACAAGATACACAGTTGATCTCAGAAATGTATCTGAAAACATACAAATAATTGGCAAGCAAAGTACATTCAAAAGAAAATTCAAAACAGTTTGAATTCAAACCTTAAATTTGAGTTACTGCAGTGTATCACGACAGTGATAGTTACTAAAGCAAGGGTTCTAGCACAACACAATACCCCACTGTTGGCACCTGTAGCTTGTTTCTTTCTAGCCCCCTTTCAGTGTTTTTACTCCATTCCTTCGGCACAACTCGCACTCCTTTTTTCCCCTTTTGTTTTTCGTTATTTTGACCACATTATGGGCTGAAAGTATCCTCAACTTGATCCACACGTGCCACTTTCTAGAAGAAAACTCCCCAATCAGTCTCTTTCCAAGATCCAAGTGAAATTCATCCTGAGGACACTTCTTTCTCTAGACTATGGCTTCCAAAATAAATGCATTTACAGTCGCCAAGTTGAAAACAAACCAGAAGAGGTATTTATACCATTTTTGAGTTTGTCTACCTGTATAATAAAAAGATCACAATTGATCGGCACGGTCTACGCCACCCATGTTTGCAGTGTATTTGTCTGAGACGCATGGTTTGACAATCTCGACTTCTTGGCCCTTGACTGTTCATTTAATCATTCTAGAAGCTTCTCCAGGAGAAACATTGAAGATAAAAATGCCATTTGTCATGTCAATTTGTGAATAATATATCGCCCTTTTGCACCTGAATGACATGGTGCTCACTACCCCTGGAATTCCTGGAAAACTCCTGGAATTTTGAAATTTTTTTCCAGAGCCCTGGAAAACTCCTGGAAAAACAAATAATTGCCCTAAACTCTTGGAAAACTCCTGGAATTTTAAGGGAACATGTTCGTCCGTTTTCAAAACAAACCAAAACCAGTAGAAACATCTGACTCCTGATTGTATTTTTTGTATTTTATGTAGATTCGGTTTCAATTGTTGCTGTGGCAGAAATTGCTTGATGTTGTTGGATTTTTCGTGCCAAGATGGAGAGAGAAACTGAGGGTTGGGTCCTGGAAAAATAAATTCGTTACCCTGGAGAACTCCTGGAATTTTGTTATTGTCAGTTAGTGAGCACTATGGAACGAGTTCTCCTGCCTGAGTAAGCTTTTTTTTGTGTACTGTGGCATCCCTTTGCGATTGAAGTGAACTGTCGAGCAGGCATATGTTTGCTGCATACTGAAGTCTGCAAAGTTACCATGGGATACTTTATATCACCGATGTTTCTCCCTGCAAACCTCATAGGTGTGGGCGCTCCCTTGACCTTTTAAGATAATATAAGATTTCCTTTAAACTGCAGTAAATCTCTCTTTCTACGACCAGCAGGATTGTGATCAGCAAAATGACCTTCAATAACATAGGCATTGTAGGCAGCAGGATCAAACGCTTTGACAACACAGCACATAATATACCATCTTATCTGCTTACAGCTTTTTCAACTGTTGTCATTTGATCATGCGTATCTACTGCCCCCATATTTTCTTTGTAACATTCAACAAATTGGTGGGACAGAATTTCTGGCAGAAAGTACTCCCATTGCCTTGCCTTCATTGTTAATGTTGTTGTTTTATGAGGACTTTTAATTTTGTAAATGAAATTAACCAGTTTACTGCCTTGCCATGTCAATGCAATGATTCCGTTGCAAACTCTCATCTCTGAATCTTCCCTGGCAAGGCAAATGCCCTCAATCACTTCAGCTCCTTGGGGAAGCCTTTTGGTCGGTTCTTACAGTTCTGCAAGAATAAATTCCTCGCAACTGCAGAAAGAGGGACAATGCTGGACTGGTGTCCCAGTTGTCAGTAAAAACATGATCCCCTTTATGGTGAAAATCACCTGTTAGCCGCACTACCGCAGCACCTCCTTTTCTAGTGCTCGAAATTAACTGTTAGGTCTGAACTTCCACTGGACCAGTTGGTTTAGAATTTTACTGGTCCCACGAGCAAAGGTACTGGTCACTCTTTACATTTTAAAGACCAAAGACCTTGGGACTTGGACCATTGAATAAGATGTTCATGAGCATATCAATAGTTTTAACATCAAGTGAGTTGTGATACTCAGATTTAGTCTCCTCATACAAGGGAATCCTCTTTCACACCAAGATGAGGACACTACCATTGCCAAGCAACTTTCAACCAACATCAACGCATGAGAGAGATCAAGTTCATCTGGATGCACCTGAGTAAACACTTCTATCCAGAACTCAGGCTGACTTAAGTTTGTAATGTGTCTGTGGTTATAACTACATTTTAGAAATAACCACTGATCCTCTGCCACATCCAAGTCAATAGCATTGCTTCTGAGGAGTACCTGAAAGGACTAAGCCTCAGTAACCAATTCCTCTCCACACAAACCTAGTTCATTTCTATCCTTTGGCCAAGACTTAGGATTACTGATAACACCACACACTTTTAGTTCTGGGGAACTGAAGTCTTCAAATCTTGAGGCTAGGAATTGTTTAGCATCAGTGATGATTGTTGCTTTGCTTTGGACAAATGACCTGTCATCTGTATTTTTACTTTAAGACTGACCCCCTTGAACATTGTTCCATCCACAACTTGGTCCTGAAAGGCAGCAAGATGTCTTCCAGGTCTTCTTTTCATGTTCTCTAAGGCTTGACTAGCTTGCTCAATTTCAGCTTTCACTTGTGAAATAGAGATAGCATCCTTCTAAAAAAATTCGGAGGTCTTTGATATTTTCTCTAGAGTGACCCACATTAAATGAATGTGAAGCTGGAATTTGTTAGCCTTGAGCTTCTTTCCCAGTTTCCTTCCCCGTCCTTGGATTTCTCCCAAAGTCTCTAGCTTCTGTGTGTTCAAAGTGAGAAACAATTGCTGAAAAATTCTTTTGAAGCAGCTAAATCATGCAGCAAATGGGGAACCCAACAAGTTCCACTGGCTTTAGTTGGCTTTCCCACTTTTCCCATTACCTCTACCATTTCTCCTAGTTCTCTCAAAGGCTTTGGGAAGTACTTTTAGTGTTTCCAGCAACCATTTAAATTAAAAGTTCCTCCAGATTTCTGTTGCAGTTGCAGTTTTCTTTAAAACTTCTTGTAGGTGCTGGATAAAAGGACAGATTTTTACAAGCTTGTCATCGTTGTTGGGTTTTCCAAATCTAGTTTGTCCAGGTCACAAAAATATATATATCGATTCAGTTGTGAAAATCTCTTTAGTGTAAACACTCGCTGAAAACCTGGTGTCAAAAAAAGCCACTTTCTCTCATCCTGGTGAAAATAATGTTCGTATTGAGGCAGGTCAGCATTCTGGTTGATGGGCGAGGAGGAGTGCAAAATATAGTTTCATTTCTTGGATGTCAGTCAAAAATATATATTTGACTGTTTTTCTCTTCCTTCAACTGGACTAATACCGTGGCATTTTTTTGTTTAATTTCAAAACACGAATACCAAAGACATGCATGATCGTTTTTTTAAATCTGTATCTTCAGCTATACCAGAAAGAATTCAAAATGCAATTTTGTTACAATCAAAAGTAGACTCACCATTGAACTCTTTGAGACTAGCGATAGTCAGGGCTAAGCTGTAGTCCATTATTATGTTGGTGTAGGCAAATGACTGCCTTAAAAAAATTTTTCCATGACACTAGTTAAATTTCAAAAGAAACAACTAAATAGAATTTACTGAATGTGTAAGTAAGATATATTCTGCAACTGGCTGTTTTTCCTTGGGTGCCTTGTGTTAGGTGTTGCAATAAGAGCAGATATTTGCTTGAATGCTTGACTGAACGCAGAACTACCAGTGACAACAGAAAGTTAAATATCCAGGGACGATTTATTTCATGGTTCCCGATAACTCATGGTGGAACCAAAGTGCTTGACAATAACTTACTTAAACGGCCTTCTTGCTGTTGAATACTTCACAAATTCAACTCATTAACTTCTTCACTTCAACTCTTCTTGAATTCTCTTCAACAACAACAAGTCTTATCTCTGAACTTGCATGACTTAATATTCATTCTTAAACGATATTCTACAAAGTATTGGAAGTATAAATATTCAAAAACATTGCATCATACTTATCAGTTATGGAAATTCTTACTGTTAACAATCAAATGTCCTACAGAGTTCTACTGTTAAACTAGAGTATTCTTTAGAATTATGTAATAATTTATATTACGTTCTAATAATATAAACAAAACATAAGGGGGGAAACACCGCAATTTTTGTAATACCTTGCGACCAATGCATGTTATACAGCACAATTATTTCCCTTTGGTTGCAAGAACAACTTTCCTATTGAATCAAAATATGCAATATCTTATTGGCATAACTCATGATACGGTGTTATTTAAGGTTCTGAAGAAAGTATTATATTTATTGCACACTTAATTTTAATCTCTCAGTTGACGAAAACTTGTTCCAGTTCCAGATTTATTTCCACTAGCAAATTTTTAGTAACATAACTGGTACGCTTTTGTTACTGACATGCTGGTATTGGTTAGAGAAGTTTTTATCTCCTTCCACTCTTTATATGATATTTTTGGCGCTTTTGGAGTGTCTTGCTGAACATTACCAATAAAATGTAATGTTAGTGTTGTTGGGCGAGAATCGTGTGTTGACATTTGAGCTTCAACATTGCCAAAACTGAACAAAAGTTGAGTCCAGTTGACACTTCTTTATTCTTACATGAATTTAATATTATGTAATGAAACCTCTCGAGTGTTTACAACATAGCTTGTAAATAGCACTAAAGTTATCAAAACTGAGATTGGACAAAATCCCGGGGGGAGGGGCTCAATACATTTTGTCATGTTACCGAAATACTGTTTTATTTAAAGCAGTCAATCTCTTTAATAAGTCAACGAATCTTAACCAGATTTGGCATGACTACTGCCACCAGTACACAGAAAAGAATGATATACCTTTGAAATGACTCAGGGGCTACTGCTAAAATAGAAATTGAAAAGTTTTATGTAGTTTGCGCTAAAACTAAGGAGGTTAAATTAACGCTGAATTTCAAATTAGTTGACCTCAAATGACCCCTGGTCCCAAATTAATTTAGCTTACACATAAATAACAGTAGTGCTTTGTCTCATTTATTTTTTAAAACTGTTCCAATAAATCGACAAACACCTAAAACAATTTTTTTTCAGTAATCAAGAATTTATTTGAAATACATTTTAAAAAGTATAGTTTTTTTCAGTATAAAAATGTAAATCTTTAAAGTTTCAGAAATTCAAATTTTGCATGTGCACAACAATGCCAAACTTGAACTCAATCAAAGTTTGGTAAAATATACTTTGTTTTTAAAATAATTTCCATGCAAATTTGAATAGTTGAAAAGTAAAAATTTTTGTATGCGTTTAAATATATACAATCGATTCTAAATATGCTAATGAGATACTGGCTAAAACTCTAAAATATTTACATAGAAACAATACACGCACAAAATAAAACAAATCTCGCAAACTCTAAAATATTTACATAGAAACAATACACGCACAAAATAAAACGAAATTGCGGCATGCATGAATAATAAAGAA
>JAOBAY020085744.1:0-10486 GCA_025331085.2 Zoanthus sociatus
GTGGCGAAAAACAATAAAACACGCTTTTTCTATGTTTTATACTCTGATAAAACATAGATTTTCGACCAATCAGAGCGTGCGCAGGGTCCTATCTATATTATAAAATAAAATAAATGTTTTTTTGGAATTCAGGGCACATTTTGTCAAAGGAGTACTCGTTAGATTTTTATTTAAAGTTTCATTTTTATCTTAGCAAAACCTTACCAGTATATAAATTACCCTTATTTCTTGTATTTGTTCAGATCACCTATGTTGAGCCATTTTTTGACGAAGAAGAGTTAGCACGCCGACCAACACAGTTCGAACGTAACAATAACATTCGTCGGTTTATTTACGAGACACCATTTACAATTAGCGGTAAAGCCCATGGCGAACTGACGGAGCAATGCAAGAGAAAAACCATTCTGACATGTAAGTCTAACTTAATCGTTGTTGGACTTGGTTTTCTTACGCAGTACGGCGCTTATGTCATTCGTTATCACTCACAATGTCTACATTGTTCACTGGCTGCATTTTTAATCCAAATCTAACTGAGGGATTTTAGTTAATTTTCTTATCACGAAATTAACCATTTGTTTGGTTTTTTTTGTATTTTAAAATGAACCCTACCCCGAAAAGATGGAAAGCTGAGTTAGCGT
This sequence comes from Zoanthus sociatus, assembly GCA_025331085.2. Classification (NCBI taxonomy): domain Eukaryota; kingdom Metazoa; phylum Cnidaria; class Anthozoa; order Zoantharia; family Zoanthidae; genus Zoanthus; species Zoanthus sociatus. The sequence goes on from JAOBAY020085744.1 coordinate 639, forward strand.
AGGTGGAAAAGAAGATTACAAACAGAGCACAGAAGACAGCTTTTGTAAATAGGTTAACTTTTAAGAAGAAGGTTTTATATTTTTAATTTGATTATTTATTTTTTCTTTATATAGGCGATCGGTGACAGAAACATTTATTAGAAACTTTTCCCTAAGTTAGTACAATTTAATAAGTAATTTACCTTCCTGCCTTAATCGTCCGCAGAATCCAACACTTTCCCGTACCTTAAAATGAGAATCCTTGTTGTGCAGTATAATAAGAAATTTAACCTTTCCGCCCAACTTTCCCGCAGCATCCAACACCTTTCCCTACCTCAAGACGAGAATACTTGTAGTGCAGTATAATAAGAAATTTAACCTTTCCGCCCTACTTTCCCGCAGCATCCAACACCTTCCCATACCTCAAGACGAGAATACTTGTAGTGCAGGAGGAACAATACGAACTAACCCCGGTAGAGGTAACATCTTCAGGTTGTTTTGCTTCAGTTTGAGAGATCCTGTAACTTCCTGACATTGAGAGGATTATTTGTTGTTACATCTATTAACAGGGTTTAAAATAACGGCCGGTCAATGGACAATGTCCGGTCAGAGTGGTGACTTGACCGAACAAAAAGTTCCATTGCTCTCGCATATTCCACTTTTGTTAAAAACTGTAACGCCTTTCAAGAATAAACTGCTGTTGAGATCATTAAATGAATATCTTTGTCGATGATCTGTGCTACTTATAATTTGTTACAATGCATTTGGCATCAAATGGCTGATAAACTGATGTTCTACAACGCACACTAATAGCTTTAACTGTTTACTTGATAATTATTTTTGGTTTTATATTGTCACTACCTTTTTTTTTCTTAATTTTGACCAGCCAAAAAGAAGACATGTCCAAACTAAAATCAGTTTCCCCGGTCAGCATGACGGGCTTTCATACGAAAATTATTTTAAGCCCTGATAAAGAACTTAACTTTGGGCTAAAGTTAACCAGCCTTTGAACAACCCAGCCCTGTGTTGATGAAGTTTACACTACTCGTCAGTAGAGACAGACGGTATTCATGTCGTACAAGGACTGCAGTCCGAAACGTCAGTCGACGTTCTTAACTTCCACCAAAGTGTGAAACGTAAAATTTTATCTTCCTGCTTCAACTGAAAAACAGACGAAGCATCGCATTTCTGACGCCGATAAGCACTAACCAAAAGTAAAACTATTAACCCATGTTTTTGTTTCCAACCAGTAAAAAGACTAGGGTTCGTGCTACTCCTTAAACCCCTTAAAAACTCCTTAGATTTGATTTACCTTTTTAAGGGCGCTTAAAAACTCCTTAAATTTATAAATCTCAGCAAAACTCCTTAAAAACTCCTTAGATCTTCAAACTAGAGTATTGCAAAAGCAAAGTACCATAAAAATTATAAAATGTGAATTATTGTCGCAAAATAACATGTGTTATAAACCGATAAAAATACAAAATTCATTGTCTTTTATCAGTCAGGTGTTCCTGCTTCTATTTATAAAGCGGGTCTTGGGAACTAGTTTCGCAGGATGCATCAGTCACGTTGACAATGTGCCTGCCTTCGTTTTGGCAGTTATTTCTTTTTTGTCAAAGAAACACAAAAAAATTATTCCTTAAAAATTGTTTTCTGGTCCTTAAAAACTCCTTAAAAAGTCCTTAAATTTTGTTTACTCACCCCAGCACGAACCCTGAAAGACGGATCGGACTTAGTAGTGTTTTCCTTGGAAAATCTAAACAGTATTTTATAATAGTCGTTAAATTTTTCATTAAGAAGAAACTGCTGTTTCGGCTTTTCGTCTAACCCAGGGTTAAAGTTAAACATCCTTTAAACAACTTTCTGTGGTGGTGATCTGGGGAAGGGAGAAAACTATCTAGAATGCCAACTTTATCAGCATCTCGTTTCTCCTTACAGTGCAAAACATCGCATTTAACATTGAAAAACAAGTGGTTGATCGCACTTGGTATTATCTTTAGGTTAAAAAGCAAAATTTTCCCAAACTGTTTAAAAGGAACATATAGATGTAGTTTAGGATAATTTAGCAACGCGTCAAATGTGTTCTGGGATGAAAGGTTTAGGAGGCAAAGCAGTTCGCTGCTTTGTGATACATGATGAATCGTCAAAATATCAGTTAACTTTTTGTTATTAAATTTTCAATCTCGAATATTGCGTTTGTAGCGTTCTGATTGTTTCACTCAAGCTCGGTTATCAGCTCATATACCGAATGACCATATACAGAAACGAACTTTGTAAAGCGTTGCCAAGCTGAAAAATGTCAGAATAGAAATTTGTTGTCATATTCAAGTATCGAAGAGGTCGGAAAGCTCGTGAAATTTAATAAAACAATTATTCCATTCGCGCTTGTTGAATATGAGATGATTATAGCCAACTCGGCGCTACACGCCTCGCTGGCTATTTACCATCTCATATCCAACGCGGGCTCTTGGAATAATTGTTAATTATTCGTCAATCCGACGAAGGAGTTCAGTCTGAAACGTCAGTCCCAAATTCTTTTTTCTCACCACGGTGTAAAATGTATCTTTTTGTAAAACTTTTTTTATTATTAGTGTCTTGAGAATAGAATCTTTGACATTAAGAACAGACTATGACATGAGTCAATTAATCCGTAACTTCACTCAAGTCACCATGCTCCAACAAATTAAAAACTCTTTTTAATTGTAAATGTCAGGTTGCCATTGATCAGATGCAAAACAAAGTAAAGGAGTTGCAAACGGTGATCACAGCCAACCCTCCGGATATGAAGAAGCTGCAGCTGAAGCTACAGGGAAGCATCAGCGCAACGGTATGCATCTTTTCTACTGCATTTCTCGTCAATGTAAACAATAATCGGGCATAGTTGGCGCAGTTGAAGGTCTGCATATCTACCACAAAGGCCCCACTACGATCCCGGCCTAGCCGAGATTAGAATCTTTGTGTGACCTTCTTTTCCACCTAAGCTAACTCAGCTTTCCATCCTTTCGGGGTAGGTAAATGAGTAACAGCGTCTGTTGGGAGCTAGCCTGCGATTGATTAGTGTTGCGACTTGGTTACTCTCAACCGCTTAAAGAAAACTCGCGCTGCAAAAAGGGATAACTTCCCTCCTTCTAAGATTTAGCATGTGTTAGGAAGTTTTAACAATTTTCCCCTATTTACCTCATTCACTCATCAAGGCAATTGTTGTTTCTTGTTCTTCAGGTGAACGCTGGACCTCTTGCTTTTGCACAATCGTTTTTAGACAAAGAGGTCGCTCATCAGTATACGTGTGTTCATATCGAGAAATTACAGCAAGTTTTCAGGTTTGTTCAAAAACTGGGTACTAGACTGGTTGGCGTTCTACAAATGTAATTGCGTGGGAATAGAATTGGCTTAACGTTTCTGCTTATACATTACCGAAAAGTTTTGTTCAGAGAAAACTAGAAAGCAAATATAGAAGATGACATTTTACAGATCTGATCTTGTTCAATGCTTTCGACTACATTGAGTTCGGTGAAGATTTTAGATTTTTTTAATTGATTAAAATTCTTTGTGGCATTTTAAAAAAAAGTTTTTTTTAATATTTACGTATGGAACAGATGTAGTGAAAAAAATAAGTGTGAATGTTAGACTAAAGAAAATCTATTTAAAATTGAGCACTGAACGCAGTGTAGTGATGCGCGCTTTTAATGTTGCTTCAGGGCCACTTTATAATGACTGCTAGTTTTTTTTGTAAATCGTATAAAATGAATTACTGTGCCGTGGTGTGCTCAATACTCATTTAGTGTGGACCCTACTTTAGGGGATAGGATTACGTAATTTACCTTGTAGGGGACTTAAAGTCCTACTGTAAATCTACCTGCCTTTGGCAAATTATTAAATAAATAATGAATAAATAATCAGACAGTGCTGTTGTGTACTGACTGAGGTCCGTATTTGTCAGTGATCAAGCAGAGTGTGTTACTTCTTACAATTGAGTCTCGATGCAGTTGAAGTAGCCGGCGAAACCTTGCAGAGAAAGTGGCAAACTTCGCTGGCTGCCGGCAGTTATATACAACCCTGCATGGATAGAGTTGTTCTAGTATTTGCCAAAATGTTTGGATAGGAATACTATTTGCTCAAAAAACATTACAATGTAATTTTTTTTCTGCTTTTAAGCACGCGTCTCTCTTATTACATAGTAAGCATTTTGTGTGTGTGGTTGTTGTTTTTTTTTATATCCCCGGGGTATTTTTTGTTTTTTACGAGCTCGCTTGTGGGTTTTCTGCAAATGTTGAAAGAATAATATTTTGTTCTTACAAGTAAAAACAAACAGCCAAATTTTGTTGTTCCATTTTGTGTCTTTGCTGAAATGGCGCCTTTGTTTGAAGCAATAATGGCCCCGTCTGAAAGTGATGTAAATCAACAGTTGTCGGGTTGCACCTGGCATCATGACGGCCATGTTGGTATACTCTTAACAGAATAATTTTGATTATTTCTTTTGTTTGGAACGAGAAACTAATACTTAAAGGTAATTTGCTATCATTGGTGATATAGCTGTAAATGGCAATTCAAAGGGTGTCCATTTACAATGTTGTACGCGCTTCTAAATAGCAAATTTCTGTAGGTTATTTTTCGGAAAATGTGTACGCGTAGCATGAGAATGAAAATTTAAAAACCTTAAATTTTGAGTTTTCGTTACACCTTTTTCTTTACCTATCATTGAGAGTCTCATGTCCTAACTTTTGTAGGGACTTTATGACGTGCTGTGGGAAGGGCCTAGAGCTGAATGACCAGTTGATCAAAGAGGACCAACGGATGTATCAAGAAGACTTGAAAGAGAAATACGCCAATATGAGATTAGAGCTTGCAAAATACCTGAATGAAGAGGTAAGATTTTTCAACAGTAGCTATACTTGTATCAAAATGGTTTTCATTCAAAAACAAATCTTCGGTCAGAATACTTTCACGCAGGTTGCAGGATGTTTTTGCTGTTATTTTCGTTCTCCTTTTTCCTTTACAACGGTGATTAGATCATATGCTACTGCTGACGATGATAATGTTGATGCTACTGCTGCTGCTTCTGACGAGGACGACGATGATAATGACGTTATAGTGACGTTTATGATGATGATGGTGATGCTGCAGCTGCTACTGATGATGATGACGTTATAGTGACGTTCATGATGATGATGGTGATGCTGCATCTGTTGCTGCTGCTGTTGCTGATGATACTGCTGCTGATAATGATGACGTCATAGTGACGTTCATGATGATGGTGGTGGTGCTGCATCTGCTGCTGCTGCTAATGATGATGGTGATCATAATGATGGTGATGATGGTGGTGATGATGATGGTAATGGTGATGATGGTAATGATGATGATGGTAATGGTGATGATGATGGTAATGGTGATGATGAAGATGATGCTGATAATAATGATGACCTTATAGTGACGTTCACGATGATGATGATGGTGATGCTGCATCTGCTGCTACAGCTGCTGATGCTGCTGCTGCTGCTGATGATGATGATATTGATGATGGTGATGCTGCTGATGATGATAATGATGCTGATGATGATAATAGTGTGATGGGCATGATGTTGGTGGTCATGATGCTGATGATAATCCCGGGGGTAGTACTCCCATTCATTGACTATACGGATATGTGCCGTTGTTAAGGATATGGTTTTCAGACCATCCAGTCCAGAAGAACAGTGTGTATCAGTCACGGAAAATTTTGCAATATTTTGGTTTGACTGGGTTAAGATGTTGGCGAATTTCTTCGTGATTCACGGCCTTATCTCCGCCTACAACTCATTTGCTAATCGGTGTAGTTTCTTTCGCAAACAATCACATTATCGGAAATATAATAGCAAATAGTTCCAATCTAGATGAACGGTCGAGCTTGAATATTATTTTGCTCTCTTTTTTTCTATTGTTTTCTTTTGTTCTTTCGTAGAGCAGAGAATAGACCATTTTTAAATTCCCAGTTGCTGCTGACTTAAATGATTGCGGATTCGTTTTATACCGTATTAGCCTCGTTTTGTTGTTAAATATTCAAAATATTAGTGGAAGAGAGCGAGAAGTCACACCTCCAACAATACACACAGTTGGCGAGTTGTAAGTAGTGTAAAACCGCAAGACTGCATTGGCAAGACTGTATTTCAAAGTTAAATTTACCTGTTTTGTTAAGCCATAAAAGAGCAGTTTCGAGTTCTCAGTTGTTCCTGACTTAAATGATTGCGGATTCATTTGATACAGTATTAGCCTCGTTTTATTGTTAAATATTCATAACTACTTGCGAGAGAGAGGGAGAAGTCACACCTCCAACATACACACAGTTGTAAGTAGAGTAAAACTGCATTGGAATATAAGAATATTTAAATTCATACTGAAGCTAAGACTGTACAGATTGAATACGTTTTCAATTTTCTCAGCGGTAACCGCAAATTCGAAAATCCTTGCCTCATTTTTAGATCCAAATATCTTGTAAAGTGTTATCATTTCTGATCATTTAAATGTTAATTCTTTTTCAGTTACCGCCCGTGTCGTTGACTGCCTCAAGTAGCATGTCGTCACTTGTATCAGGAAAATAATGCTATAGTCTTCAGAAAACCTGCAAGGAAAACTTCGGGCTCAAGACTATTAACAGAAACTAGATTCATCAGTGGTTGCCTAGCAACCCTGCGTGATGACCGGCGCCGGCCGCCTGTCATTGGTAATTGGGAAATGTTGTATCGCCGTGTCAGCTTTTTCGAGTAAGGAATTCTGTCGCAAAACAACTAACAAGAATTTGTACACAACTATTCATTCACAATTGCCAAAGAACTTATTAACAAGTTTTGTACATACATCTTTTAGGCTCGTGTTGTTTTTATTCTTTTAGTTATACACCTACTGCGAAACACAACAAATGAATTTGTTCTGCTTAGCCCAAATAATAAAAAATCCCCGGTCTCTCATCAGCGCCCACTTTGCCGCCGCAAAGAAAAAAAAGTAAGAGAATATAAATATCAGACACTCTTATCTTGCTCATTGTTGACGATGTTAATTTCTATATAATATCTGTATTAATTATTTTGTAATTTATGCATAAAGGGTTGTTATCAGTTGTCTTATAAAAGTGCAACGATATCATTTGCTCTGCTACATGCTTCTTAACCAAAAAAAATGCATTAGTCATTTACTTTTTAGAAGAATTCTGATGAGAAAACGGGAGGTTTTTTTATCTAGCCTTAACCATATTTTTTGTTTTTTAGTCTTTTTTTAAGAATCTTATTAAAACGTGCGTGAATCAAGCAATCCTTACTGATATAGTAAAGTAATTTGGTTTTATCGAGCTGCCTTTGAGCAAATTAACGGATTTATTTTAATATCTTGGTTTAAAAATGTTTTCAGACCTCGATCGATATTGTCGGTACTTAATCAATGTAGTAGAAATAATTACAGTAGATTAATGATCCTCATGAAAGTTGCCTCTAAGATTTGGCACGAAATGTTTTGTCTATACATAGTTACTCTAAAATACTAAACTACAATTGTAACTAAACCACGGTACAACATTTTTTTGTTGCTTTTAGATAATTTAGTATTTATAAACATCTTGATCTTTAGAGTCACAAATTATTTTGTAATGCAAAATAAGTTAATTTTTAAATATTTTATTACTAGTTCTAAAAATGTACTCATTTTAACTTGCGTTATCAATAACAAAAGAATTTAGAATATATTAAATAGTTATTTTTTAAAAATGGCCGTTTTGTAATAGAAGACAGCTAAGTCGTCTGAGCGACCTCTTGCTTCATTATTAGTACGTCTTATCTAAATAAGATGCTCTTTATTTCAGATGACTAAGTTACCACACGGTTAAAGCGAGTCTACACTTTTTTTTCACGACTCTACAAGACGGTTTAGCTGTCTGGTGACTAAGGTCGTACCGTATCTAATATGAAAATGGCCACGTAGTTTAGACAACTAAAGGTTTTGACACGATTGTCGTACTTAGAATTCCAGCGTCATTACCCTTGCTCTTACACAAACTACGGCGAGAACCATAATATGGATACCTTGATTTGTCTAAATTACGCATTAAAAGTTGGACATATCATGAAATAATTTTAAAGTGGGTTCAAAATAAGCCCCCTACTTCTTTCAGAGTTAGGAAACCAGGCGTTGAGTGTCAACCCTGCTAACTACAACGTTAATGGTTCATAAAATTGATGAAATCCCCGTTTAGTTTGTGAATATTTCGGAAAATATTTTGTTGGGGAACATAGGCTATGTCTCAGAAAATAACAATTTTTTATGTGTAGTAAAAAAAATTAGATTAATTTTTTAACAGATTAACATAGAACAATAAAGAATATAAAAAACTTGGAAAAAATGTCTGATTTGTTTTATGAAAGGGTTGCCTTTGCGCTCTGCTCAGTTTTCCCGCCAAATTATGGACGCGCGCTCAAGTTCCCGCCATATGGTGTCAATGGAACTTACAACGCTTATTTTCGCGGGTGAAGAAAACTTTTTTTTAAAAAAAATGTTTTGGCCAAAGTGATTGTCGAAGGAATGCTTCATTACACTTTAACGTCAAAGGACTAAAACTCGTTATTTTGAATCCGAATTTGTGACAAAAGCCTGTTAAAGATCCAGTTTAAAACAATCTTGTATACTATTAGCTTAGAAGCAGCAGTGCATGCTTACAGCAAATAAAATCAAATCACCGCAAACAAAATAAAACACAACAAACTAAAAGCAATTTCATTGCAAATTTTAAATAGAAAACGCCGCAAAAACCTAATCATTTTACTGAAAACGTAAGCCCTATGTCGCCACAATCTTAATAATTTTGCAGCAAATTTAAACAGCACATTTGCCGAAACTTGTGTAAATCTCGTGCGCCCATAGATGAACGGGTAGGGGAATCGTTCTATAATTTTGGATTTTGAAATGGCAGACGAAAGCAAAAGTGATGAAAGGAAACTTATAGAGTTTTATTCTACGAGAGACCCGGGTGGAGTTTAGTCCTCCTATTCGAGTTGAAGGGCTTCGTGTAATTGAGCCCTTAGTTTAAAAGGTTGTTGAAACAAACTTTGGTGTTAAAAAACAGTGGGATGCAATATAAAATGAAAGGCAAATCGAGATAGTAATTAAAAGAGCTGAGATTGAAAATAATTCCTTCAATTCAACCAAAGTTCAGAGCATGCTAAAATTACAACGTGAAAACAACTTTATAGAGTTATCAGGTCTACGAGGACGTAACAGCAAAAATTTTCCCAGTGTTCGTTTTAATAGTTTCATGTAGAAACATTTAATCGTTTTTCTATTCACAAAGTTCAAAGCAGAGAAGCAAAACCCAAATGACCCGCACAAAGAATTTTTTTTAAAAACAAAGGGAACCAGAAATGTGATTTTTCGGAATCGTCATCGTTCGCGAACGCGAACCGCGACGATCGTGAAAAATCACATTTCCGGCTTATTCTTTACTTCTTTGTTCGGCTCATAAAGGTTTTGTTTTCTCCGCCTTAAACTTTGTAAGAAGAAAGCCATTCAATATTTCTCCATGAAGCTAAACAAATATTAAGAAAGAAAGTATCTTGTTACTAGTAACTTGTAGATGTGGAGCCCGCCATGTTTGATACCACTGGAAAGGTCTCGACTTCGACTTCAATTTCCCACCTTCCGAACGACGATTCGTAGAGAAACGAGTAAGCTACGATCCGGAGAACAAAGCTCTCGACGCTAATCGTAATTTCAAACCCAGACCTCCAAAATACGACTATTTCAGCCAGGCATTCGCCGACACTTTAAAGTATCGTATTTTGGGCCTCCTGGGCCCGCCGTGACTTGCTTGCAGTCCTGACAACTCAATTGAAAAGGTACGCAAAGTGTACATG
>JAOBAY020085755.1:0-10485 GCA_025331085.2 Zoanthus sociatus
TGCCCCTGATTAAGGATAAAACTTGCTTTCACTAATTTTTTTCACAACTTTGGAAGATGATCTTGCATTCCAAAATAGATAATTATTTTTGACGTGTTTATTAACTACTCTATTTTATAGAGTTAATTACCACATGCAGGTTACTTTTAATCTTTCTAGAATATAAAATATGCAATAAATATACATGTACAACATAGTCAAATTATCTTTTGCCGTTATCTCTACCAAACTATTCAGCTTGTAAAATAGTAGTACATATATAATAAAGTTCTCTTGATAGAGACAACAAGACGGCGACTCTTTCAAAGTCTGAAAAATGTTTAGCATCATTTGAGTTTCGTACGAGTTGCATCGGATTTTGAATCAATCTGTTTCAAACCTTTTTGTCGCTGGGCATCTTTTAAGTGCCGATCTACAGCAAACAGCTGTTGTATGTAATTTGATCGTTTCAGCAAGAAATTATTTTGAAATCTTTGGGAACAGAGAATGTTATAACAATATTCAATCAAATCTGTCCAAACGAACTAAACTACAGACTGTTAATTGGAAGCGATGAGTTTGTAAAAACATTTTGCAAGGCATCGTTTATATGAAAGTTCTACCTAATAATTTCTGGGTAATTCCAAAGGCGACTATGATAGATAGATAGGTAGACAGATAAAAGAAAAAGTAAACCTAGACTATGGGTAGCCCGAGTAAAAATGATGAATATGCTTTTATATAGTAAGTACAACACTAAAGCTTAATAACTTAAACATTACAGACGAATGGCTATGAGCGAGAACTAAACTGATTAACAAGAAAAACAAAAATAACAATGTCTCCTTTTATTGTGCACTCTGAATATAAATGATAGAATGCACATTATTACGAGTATTATAAAATTAGCACAACTACAACTTCATCAATAATACAATATAAAACGTCTTAATGATAACTAATTTTCCAATAAAATGGCATAGAATACGTAAGTTGTTATAAAACAACAATAATATGTAAATTAAATTAATATGCAACCTAAGTTAATTATTAAAATCAATCACACGATTGATTAAAACCAGTCACGTGATTTCGGTCTATTTGTCAAATACCGCTGTAACCATGCATTAATTTGGCTAATCTACTTGTTTAACCCGAAGCTTGAAAATGGCCGAGTCTTCAATCAATTCAAATCACTGAATATATGAATTAAAATGATATTTATCTTATTTAGCTTTTACTTCTGCAAAAGTTGTCATATATCAGAGTATACACTAAAGTGATTTGGCAGGCTTTTTAAAGCACGCCCATAAACTTTCCCATCTTTTAAACAAGTTTTGGGTTTCTTGTGCAGCACTTTGCAACGTTTCACAGCTGTCATCTAAAGTGACCCTAGTTTTAATAAGTGTTTAAGCAACTAATCATCACAAGATGACCTTCAGTTATATACACTGGGCTTCTTAACAAATATTAACTCCTCCAAGGAAACTGGTGCTCAAACGGTAGTCAGTGTAGCTCATACAACACTGGCAGGACAATGAGCGACACGTGGTAAACTAGTCTCGTTGTGGCATCTAAGACGCACTGTATTTTTTTAAGTGAGAGCTTGGCAGACTGTATAAATGGCTATTAAAATAATCTCAGTATAAAGGTGGTGTTACACGAGATAACTTGCAATGCCGATTTTTAGCGCAAAGCTGTTACAAGAAAGATCGTTGCCGTGTAACATAGCGCCGAAGATGATTTTCGCGCAAGATTTCACTCTGCAAAACGTTGCAAGTTTTTGATCTGGCTTCAAAACTTTGCAGCGCAAGATGACGAATTTTCAGCAAATCGATGTGTGTAACATGTCCTTCGCCGATTTGACGTGCATCGTTGCTCATGAAAGTGAGGCTACTTTGTAAACAACCAAAATAGCGGTTGCTGTTTAAGACGAATCTCCCCTCTCCTGTCTCCTTCCCAACCAATTCGTTCTCATTAGTGTTTCACAAGGAAAAACACGACAATTAAAATACTTTTTTCGTTTAAGGTTTAAAGCACAGCGAGAAACAGAGAAATTCAGTTTTAAGTATTTTAATTGTCGTGTTTTTCCTTGTAAAACACTAATGAGAACGAAAGATATTTGCCTACTTCTACGTCACAGGTACCAGTCCTCTGCGCTCGGTCAAATCTTGAATTCCTTACTTCTTTTGAATAAAAAGCATACTTTGGTTCGGAATTTTTCTTCCGTTATTCGAATTCTGAATTCATAAACGACCATAGTTTTCATTTTAAGATTAAAAAATAAGCGATATAGGGACTTTAAAGGTAACCAATGATTCCATCATGTATTGGAACTATCGAAGATGTCTTACATCAACTTTAGTTTAATCTAGTTTATTTTACTGTACCTAGATTCGAGGAATCACCTCGGCTTCCAAGTGATTCAACATCCAACTCTGGGTGATAAAACGGACCCTTTGCGGCTCGTTGAATGTGATCTTTAAGGAGATTGGTGTCTACATCCGGGAATGAGTTGAAGAGAGCCTTAATGATTGACACATGCAGGCGAAAGTACACCTTGAAGACAAATAACAAAAAATCGATCACTATACATTATAATCATCTTGACAAATATTGACAAATATATATTTGGTGTTGGATGACCCAATCAGAGCGCGTGAAAAGTGCTATTCACCTGCTAGATTAATACTAAACATATATAATTTAGTTAGAAAACAGGGATAGTGATCCCAGACGTATTTTGAAAGAGTATTTTTACAAAGAAAATTATTTTCGTTTTATTCTTTCAAGTACACCAATGTGACCGCAATGAGCTCAGTCAAAAGCATTCCATAGACTCCCTTACTAAGCATAACTTGCCATGATGTTTTGTCCCGTGTCACTAACCTCCAGTGCCTCTAAAGCAAGATCAGGGGGACTGTAGAAATTAATCTTCTTTGGGTACTCTGCGCCTTCCTCGTCAAGCTCTTTAGATGCCTGCATAAAATAAGCAAAGTAAAGACGATACAACACAGATTAATATTAATCGAATTAATATTAATCCTAATGATTATTGTAATCCAGTAATGGATTATTATAATCTATTACTGAGGTTTGAGCCGTGCCTTAATCAATTAGGATTAATATTTAATTTTATAAGACTAATATTAATCTAAATTAATATCAATGTTAATCATGATATTAATATTACTCTGATAATAATTGAGATTAATATTAATCAATTGAATTCGCTGGAAGTCCAAGCAAAGACCGACAAGCAAAATCCAATAAAAATTTCTATTGATATAAACAGCTTTTCCATTGAATTTGCTGGGAGACCAAACAAAGTAATCTTAATCAAATTTACACCAACAAGGGCAGTACAATTTGCTTTCATGATCGAATGAAGTCGAGGCACTTACCTGCCGGACTTCCAAAAATGCTCCAGAATAAAATCTGACCCGAGCACGCCAGCAACGGCAAGATTAGTATGCCTTCTCCTTCGTTGAACGCAACAAGTTGGATATCTTTTAATTTCCAAAATGCAAAAACGTTATCCGAATTCTAACACAACATAAGGGTGATAGTTTTAGTGTAAAAGTGATTTAGCAAATATACCTGCTGAAACTGTTCAAGGCAGACCCCCAGCGGTTTATTAAGCTTCTCTGCAATCTTCCCCAGCATGTAATAGTGAAGCCACGAGTCGCCATCTTCCTTGTCCAAGGCAGACTTGAAACACTGCTCTGCCTGGAGCAGCATTTCTTCCCGGCGCTTTGTCCACAATAATCGAGTTTCAGCTGACATTTCTTCTTCGTCCAGCTATTTAAAAACAATGGATTATTTGAGAAGAAGAACGTAAAAAAATTATTATTCACAAAATACTTGTCAGAACAAATGTTGGTTGAGTTTATTTGCTGCTGGAAGTAACTAAATAAAACAAAGCAGAAACCAAGTTGACACAGACTTGATGAAAAGAGTTGGTTTCTGGGCCAGGGCTCGATACAAAGTTTTCAACGTACTAGTCTAATGGCTAGTGTTAACTTTGATGCTACAAGCCAAACATTTTCTTTTACTAGCCATTCGTTGAAATTCTGAGATGTCTTCCTTGATAAAAACAGAAACTCGTATTTTGTTAACTGGCCAAAAAGGCTAGTGGAAATAGAAAATCTACTAGCCAAAACTTAATTTCTACTAGTCTGTGGCTAGCTGGCTACCGTAAATGTTGACACCTGTGGGCTGGGTCGTTCAAAGCCTTGTTAACTTCATCCCAGAGTTTAAATAAATTTCAAGCAGCATTTTCTTCTTTAAGAAAAGGTTCACAGTTCGTCTAAAAATAATACTATTCAAGTTTTTCATGGAAAAAACTTAATCATCCCAAACTTAAAGCTCATGTCCGTCTCTATAGAGACGGATCCATTTTTCTTCTTTCCCACCTTATAAGGGGTGTAAAGTTTAACCCTTGGTTAGTAATAACGACTTTGTAATAAAAACGGCTTTATTTAGATATCAAGTGTTATAGCTGGCCAAATGTCTACTAATTTGGGACACCATATTTACCACTCTCAGGTGGACGGAGGCCTTTCACATAAAAGACACACACAAAAACACAGATATACTTCCGAGGGCTTACGGTTTAACGTCCTTATCTGAAAGTCTAACAATTTGCAGATGTTAGACAGCACCTTCTCAATTATTTTCAGACCTCGGTGCTGGTCCGGATAAGAATGGAACCAGAGCCTCTCGTATGATAGACTGGCACATTACTAAGTCAACCAGATGGCTGTAAATACTAACCTAATACAACAACAACAACAATTACAAAATACAAAGAAAAAATATACAGAAATTTCGGTACTTAGCTAACTGTGATAGCCAGAGGCTAAACTAGACAGTAAGCTAAATATTTTCAATTTGGCTTTTGTTAAGTCAAAAAAGGAAAGACTGAAAAATATAAAATAAATAGATCAATAATAATTTACTAATTCATAATTTGTAAACAAATACATACAAAAGGTAATTTTATCACCTACAGAGTAATAGTAGTAAGGCAAACGTTATAGACAACCAAGGAATGTGAAAAACAAGATAAAGATTTGAAATATGTTGGACTGTAATAGATCAGGCGATATATGCTTGTAAGATTCCAGCATACAATTTTTCAGTACTAAGTACTAATCGGCTTTTGATTGAACAACTAGGCCCTGGTGTTACTCACTTGTCTCAATTGCCTGGAAGCGTGCGAATGGAGAACGTAAGATAAAGTCCCATATTCTTCCCAAAGACTGCAGTTGGAGCTGTCTACCTCCAGAGCTCTTTTAAAACACCTGCGTTGTATAGTGTAGACAACAATAACTTTTAATCGGTATTGTCAAATTTGTGAAAAATTTTAAATCTAAACTTCACATTTTAAAAGTGTAAAGACTGTTGAATTAGACTAGAAATATAATTACACAACCATAGATAGCATGTGTGTAACATAGACACAGACATAATCTTTATCTATAGAAGAAATGTTCGTGTTGACACAAGCTTATTTTTTTCAGAAAAGAAAACTTCTGAATCCCTAACGGGAATCGAACCCATAATCTTCTGATTACCTATGAGACGCTCTACCCACTAAGCTACAGGAACTTACGTAGGGAACGGGTCACTTAACTAGGTTCTTATAGATGGAATATCGGGTATATGTCCTACTTAACTGCTGGCTCAATATATCCATACGTTAATGAATGAGTAGTTGAATAAATTCTTCAGCTTGGAAGTAACTATAGTTTGTATACTATTATTATACAAATGCATGGTTCAAATTACTAAAATTCTAATGTATGGTACAAAGAAAAAATAAATGTTGTTAAAAGAGTTGCTTATCATCGGGACCGAAAAGGCTGAAGCAGCTATCAATAGCTTACAACACTTAGGCTATTTTAATGGTAGATTTAAGGGGTAAGGCCCACTAAAAACGTGGTCTAAGAGCCAATTTCAGTGGTTCAATGAAGCTGCTATCACTTATGTGTTTATATACTAGATGATAATCATTTACTGATTATCATGGTTACTTTCACGGAAACACATGCCCGTTTATTAGCTACACCTTGGTGATGAGGCCCAAAAAGGCCAAAACTGCTGTTCATGGCTGCTAACATTTAGGTGCACTAATATTTGCAGTAGATTTATGGGGTAACACCAGCTACCAGCACTTCCTAAGTGCAAATTTCAGTGGCTTCAAGTTAGCTACTAGTACACGTCCGCTATCTAAATTTGATGATTATCGTTTACAGTGCATATATCAGTTGTGTGTTTTTTGCATATAGAAAATGTCCTTATCTTTATAATGGTGTTGGAAAAAGAAAATTCCATTAACATTTTTCTTCATTGTGTAATTTGCGTGTAACGTTTTGAAAAATCACTTCCAGATTCACCTTGACCGAGCGATTGGAGTCTGGTAACTACCATATTACTTTCTGGCCCGTGACGTCAAAAGCAGAATTTATTAGCGAGAGTCCGGTACTGTTTCTATATAACTGATTCAATTTACGGAGCTACAACACACCTCGCTATCATATCTTACAAGAAAATGGAACAGACATATGAAAATAGGACCAGTCTCTTATTACTAAATTCTGCTTTTAACATCCCCCAAACATGTCGCTTTCCATATGTTGTTGCTCTTAGGAGAGATTTGCATAACCGACTTTCAAAGTAAATCTCTGCTTTTCCCCCAGAGAAACATTAAGTAACCAGAATTACAGGAAGCTCTGACTAAGAGATGCAGTTAACGAAACTATAGATGCCAGTCTACAGTCGATTATAACTTGTGAAGCTGTAAAACTGAACGTTTTCGAATCATTGAGTTCATCATTATGAATTAAACCTTACCTGAAGGCTATAGCGAAAATATGACAGTAATAATAATATTAATAATAATAAAAGTAATATATCAAAACTGCAGTAAATATCATAGCAACTGAGCAAAGGTTTCAATAATGGATTGTGTTTAATGCACCAGTATCGAAGGCAACAAAAACTTTTCACTCTTTTACCTTAATGCTGATACAGCATGTTTCTGCATAGGACCCATACTTTTGGGCTCACACTGTAAAGGAATTGATAGAAATAACGTTACTTAAACAATACACGCGATTCATTGCAATTTAGGTAATTTAAACAAAGGAGTTTGAAAAACAATTGAGGATTTCAAACAAAGCGTCATACTATTCCTTTTTAGATACCTTCTACTTAAATGCGTTAACATCCCTGCTTGATTTTTAAACTTAAATTATCTAAAGATGTAATTATACTTGACTAATAACCTAATAATTTTACGAATGAGGGTATGAGCCAAAACTGCAAGAAAGCTGTTGTTCCTAATACCATTTTGGAAAAATGAAGCTTTAATCAATATTGTTAATTATTATAATCATTAGTATGATGGATTCAATCTTGTTTTTGTACTGTATTTCCTCTTCGTGCTGTGCTATTTTTCCTGAACTCATACTTGTTACCATTTCAAGCTGCGCCATTGTTCCATTTAGAAAACAAGCGTATGGCTTCAGGGCCCAGTTGTTCAAAAGCTGGTCAACTTTAACTCTGGGTTGTGCAAGAGCCAGTTAACGTTAGCCCTGGGTGAAGCAAAAATTCAAGAAGCAATCTCTTCTTTAAGAAAAGGTGGATGAGTCTTTTAGAATACTGTTTGAATTTCCAATTTCCAAACGAAAAAACTTGTTAATCCCAAAACTATAACCTAAATTTTTCCCAGGAGAGTTCGAAACAAGAACATGGGTTAAAATTTAACTCTGGGTTAGTGTTAATCGGCGGCTTTTGAACGACTGGGCCTAAAAACAAATACGCTGCACAGTATTCCAGTACAACCACTTACAACTACTCAATATCAAAAATACCATAATACTCCTGTCTGTCCACCCAAAATTTTGGATAAGCATTGTTTTTATTTTCTCTTGGGACCATTCTAGGCCTTAAGAGAAAATAATAACAATGCTTATGCAAAATTTTGGCTGAGCTAACATATGTCGTTCATGAAAGTAAGGTGATTACTTACCGCATTCAGTTTACTTTCCAAGCGACTTTTATGAGCTAGTGCCATTGCTGCCCAGCTGTCGGCTCGGTTTGGCATGATACAGATATCATGCATGTAGAACTTAAGAGCTTTACTGCAAGATGAGCAGAGGCTGTTATTCAAGATCACGTAGGGATACAATAAAAAAGCAAAGTCAACTTTGGTGCTTTATTTGAAATACAAGTATAGATAGCACAATGTATAAGTTACTTTCACAATTATGAGCAGTGAGTATATCCGGGTTAAACATACTTCTTTCTTTTTTCAAGGTTTTTCATAATCATGCGCAGTGTTTATTTACCACTGAGTTGTCAGGTCACAGGATTCCGTCAGATTCGCAAGACGTGTGGCCCGCCAAAAAAGTGGAAAATACACTCCGGCCATGATTGTAAAAATAGCTCAGTAATATGCTAATAAGGCCCAAGGTGGTGGAAACAACTGTCCAAGGCTATTATTCCTTATTATTTATGGTAGATATAGGTGGTTAAACCAGCTACCACCGTGACATTGCCCATTTCACTTGCTTCAAGTTACAACTAGAAAATATGTAATATTTATACTTATGAGTATCACATCCTGCAAGCATTATGCTTTCACTCTTGCCTTTGAAGTTTTTTTTTTCTATCTGGTTACATCGTTTTACCAAATGTTCTGACGAACTTAAATTGTGTCAGCTGATGAAATCACATGATCATTCCTAACAAATGAAAGCTTGCACTTTACTGTAATGAATACCGAGACAGACCTGTTCTTTTGAAAATTAAACAAAGCTGTTAGACTCCATCCAGAGTTTTTCGTCACTTTTTACACGTGTAAGTGAACTTTACAACACAATGAAGGCGTGAGATCACACTAAAAGTTCTGATGTCTCTCGTGGCATTTCCTGCCAATTCCAGGATTTCAGTCGACAAATTCTCGAATACGGCAGCCATGTAACCTGCTAGTTTTAAACCGCAGGATACTCATACCAACAAGAGGGATACCTTTCTGCTTCCACCTGAGAAGCCGAGACGTAAATGTATGTTTTAAGTTTCAATGCGGGGAAACTGTAAAGTTTTAAGATTTTGTAATCACTCTTTCAACAGGAATACCATCAACGTTATCGCAAAAAAAGACGAACCCTTCCCACGCAAGATTAAGGTTGCCATACTAATAATTTAAAAGTGCCCTTAGATGAGCCGCGACCAGAAATAACAGCTTTGATGTCAGTGTGAGCAGACCTCCATAGCTGTGGTTAATAAAATTGGGGAGATTAAGACTTTTGTGGTACCAGGCCCTGCTCGCTATTTTACATTTGCTTTAATTGCTTGTGATTGGTATAAGTTTGGGTACACTTGATACTTATGGTTTGTGACTGTTGTCGATTATCTACTGTCCTCTATAATCCAACTTGAAATGCAGACTGTTACCCGGCACTTCTTATTTTAGAAGGCATTCCAAGTAAAACTAAATCAAAATCTTATACAAGTATACGGATGGCTAAGGACCAGTAAGAATTGACGAGGGCTCTTCAAACGAGCCGAAACTTGTTTTAGAAGATCTAGAAAATCACCTGAGCGATACTACACGTAAAAGACGTTGGAACACACAAACTCCCAAGAGTAAAGACTGGAAACCATTGCTATGAGGAAATCTGCGTCTGCGAAGATTTACAGACTTTCTAAGGATGGCTAAGGCATGTGGGAGGTTTCCTTAGACAATATTCATGCGTGAGTAATATTTGTGAATGTAGGAGACGGGGCAAGTCTGTGTGAGCAGTTCACATTGCATGAAATACAATTAATCGAAAGTACAAAATTATTGCTATTGCAGTAATCGTTATTTCAAGATAAAAATACATCAAACCTGAACTCTTTGTTCTTGAAGTAAAAGTCGGCAAGTAGGTAAAACAACTCTGACACAACGGGCCTGCAAAGATGAAATAAAAGTGACTGGAGACTACATGAAGGAACGACAGACAAGTGAAAAGTTAGGGTTGTGTCTTGGTTTGTTGTGTAATATTTGTTTTGTTGTAAAAGCCATTTCGGGTTGATTTCCTATAGATCAATCATTTAAAACTACATCAAATGCACAATGAATTAGTTGAAAATAATAGGCAATGACTGCCGACTTTACAGGCTGTTCTTTGTAACCGAACAAGAAAACGGTAAACTCTGAAAAAAAGAATAAAACCCAATCAATCAAGCCCGCTGCTCTATAAAATGAAAAAAATTTTAAAACGTTTCATTGACGTTGAAGACCATATGCAGGAGAGTTATTGGCTGATGAAACAAAATTAACCAGTTTCATCTCGTTTTTTTTGTACAAGAGAGCAGTTAGTGTACTATCCAAGTCCAACCACATTGATAACCGAAATGGTTAAGAGTGTTTTATTTGGACTTTCAACAAAATTAAAACAACAAAATAGGTTTATATCACGATGGTTAATCTCAGAACACACGCGCACGCAC
>JAOBAY020085766.1:0-10485 GCA_025331085.2 Zoanthus sociatus
AATAAATGAATGAATAAATAAATAACCTTTTTCAAAAACTGACAGTTGTCGAGAGTTTACGTATACCTCCTAGTGCTTCTCAAGAGATACTTCGATTTTGTTATTGCACACACTACCTTTTTTTTATTAACTCATTTTTGGTTTTACTTAACTTTTGTGAAGAACAAGAACTAAGTCGTATTTCATACAAGACACGGCAAACGTTATTTACATATGTAGCTAGTTATAAAGACTCATGCATTCAAACCGAGGTGAGAAAAGAGTTGTCGTTGCGTATATACGAATTGCACTTGAAATAATTAATTGCCTTAAGTTCAAGGTAAACTAATGCCAAAGGTAACTATTTTGCTACATATAAAAACATTGAAAAAGTAAGAAATAAATTTTACAGCAATCTAATCTAATTGTAACTTATTTGTGTAAATAGCCAGATGAGGCGGCCAACTACGAAAGTACAAAACACTGTCTTGGAGTACATCACGCTTTTGCCAGCCGGGCAGTTGACTACAAGAAAAAACAGTTTGTGTTTAGATTCGTAACATCAGATTGGAGAGCGTTCTTATTCCAAGCAAGGTTAGTATTGGAGAAACTTCCTGTTATAAAGTGAAAGCACAAAAATTAGACTGCGTGCAGTCCCTTTCTTTTTCTCGTAATCAGTCGAAATTAGAAGTTCGAGTGCCAATACTGCAAGCAAAGACCGTTTAGAAACTGCTTTCCTTTATTCTAAACGGTTTTTGTTTGCAGCTTTCCCGCTCGAACTTATAAATCGACTGATTATGAGGGAAAAAAAAGGACTGCTCTCAGTCTACACAAAAATCTGCTTGATCGTAGTTATTTTATTATAAACTTCTTTTTTTTTCCACAGAGACCAGAAGGATATGAGCGAGTGGATTGAGGCAGTTAATCTTGTTGCCGCGACATACTCTGCTCCGCCACTCCCTGCTCCTATCGGATCAAGGTACATTAATGCATTCTTCTGTATCTCCATTTGTATGTGTTAAGATTTTTTTCACAGAATGAGAAAGAAACAAAAATTTAAGTAGTCCAAATTTGTTTTGGAAGGGAAAGTGTTTTGATAATTTGTATTTAAATGTAAAGAATTAATAATAACAATAAAATGAACAAGGAATTAGATAAATCAAAGAGTATCGAAAAAATGTATAGATATTTTAAATTAAATATGCTTAAACTTTCTTCACTTCGCCATTTTTTTATATATACACTCTTTCAATTTCTCAAGTGTGAATACAATTTATCGTAGAGAATTAAAATTTATAATGCATTTCCCTTTTTTATATATATATAATAGATAAGAGTTCTTGTTGTACATTGCTCTTGCTTCAGTCTCTAATTTATTATGAAAACCGACGATATTTAAATATTGTGCGGAAATAAGTTATTGTATTTTTAGAACAGAATAAAAATAGCAGTATAAAATTAGAATAAAAACATACTTCGGTCAAGTTCAAAAAAAAAAAACTAGTCGGAGTTACGGCCAGTTTAATGTTGTTTTTTAATGTCGGTTAACTTTTGGCACCATATCTAATAGACTGGGGCAAGGCGCACGTGACCTGACACATCATATTATTGTTTGCCTTACCGCAAGCAAGCACTTTATAAAACTGAAAAGAGAGATGAGACTAACGGAGAGAAAATGTATTCCTAAAATGAAAGGAGTACAAGATGGGTGAATTTTCTGGCAGTATTACATGGTTGGTTCTTTAAAATCTCCATCTTGAACCATTCTGTAAAAAAACATTTACAATCATAGTTTAATTTAGGAAACACCCACCATTTACTTCATTGCACATGTTCATACCGGTCAAATTTTAAAAAGAAACTGTGATAGAAAAGAGACAACTTTTTTTGCAGCAAAAAGTTCCAACGTCCAGTTCTTCCGTTTTCCAAAACAAAGTTAACTTTGGTAAGTTAATTATTTGATTTTAGCATTAAAAATTAAACTTGCATCATTCTTGGTTGCAGTATTTTGTTAGGGTAGCCTTCCATAAAGAATGAGCAGTTTTAACTTTTAAAAATAGTTTGAGGGGGTTCACTTATCATTAACTCTGTCTTTGCACAATATCAGTTATTAAACAGCTGTCTGGTTAGCTTAGTAAGGTGGCAGTCTGTTGTGCGGGAGGCTCGGGTTCTATTCTCGGCCGGACCAACACTCAGGGTCTTAAAATAATTGCAATTACATATGCAGATGATTAGACATTTGCATCTTCTCGGATAAGGATGCTCAACCGTAGAGCCTGGAGACATTTCAGTGTGTTTATGCGTGTGTGTGTCTGTCTGTCATGTGAAAGGTGTCCGTCCACCATAGAGTGGTTAAGATGGTGTCTCTAATTGGTAAGCCTTTAGCCAGCTAAATAGACTTTGCACATAAATAAAATCATTATTATTATTATTATTATTATTATTATTATTATTGTTATTGTTATTATCATTAAAATTGCACTTTCGTCATCGTTATATTTGTGCTTCCTTTGGATCGTTAAGTTAGTTAAGCTTTTATAAGTGAATAGTTTCTGGCGTTATTGCTTACTATCTGACTTATCATACTTTTCAGAGTAGCTAATGAATATATACAATTAGTATCACCCAACTAGTGGACTATTGCAAATCCTGCATGTTGATTGGCTACGCTACTAGTGGTCTATTAGTAATAGTCATCGAGTAGCGAAATTCGCCGGTTTTGAAAACCGGTTATTGCTTTTTTTTCTTTTTTTTCCGGTTATTGCTTTTTCTGTCCAACTAGTTGGGTGATACTAAAACAATTAGACCTCTCTGCCTCATGGACTACGAGTTTGAATAGTCCATTGGGCCTACGGCCTCATGGACTATTACTCGTAGTCCATTCGTCCTGGAGGTCTAATTGTTAAATATAAAACAATAGAATATCGATTTTTCTATGTGACGCTTCTTAGGTGGGTTGGGGGGGGAAGGGAAGGGGGAGATCTAGAGAGAAACGTACATATGACGTTTCTTGTAGGTAAAATCGATATGTGGTGCTTCCCTAAGGTGTTAAAAATATAACTTCTAAACAAAAAATTGTTGACTGAACTTTCTTTAAAAGAAATGAAGCCCTGGAGTTATGCATACTTTTGTCCTGGTCACAAGCTTATTGTACAATGGCAGGTTACCACTGGCCTGACGACGAGCCACACCTGCAAGGTTTGTATATGCATCTACTGCAAGGAGTGTGCCACAGTGGCGAAGCTTTCATAACAAGTGAATACAAGTGGCTTATTCCCTTCTGGAGAGTGTATATAAGTGCTGAAACAAAGAGTGATCCCTCATCAATAAGTGCTGCTAGCTCCAACTCCAAATGGTTCCACATCTCCAAAGTACTCTAGTTACCATTTCGTAACTTCCCACATATACTCCACAATCATCTTGTTGCAATGAATCTCTTCACAGCTGCCCCTGTTCCACTCTTCTATTCAAGACGCACTGCAGCTGAGCGCTGTGTGGGAAAACATGGTCACCCATTATTGGGCAAATTGATCTAAAATGAGGAGCTCAAAATGCTTCCCGAAGTTGTTAATGGTGTGTAAGAAACATGTTACATCCAGCTTAGCTTAGGAAAAATAGAACTTAACCTGTTCTAAAGCAGCATTTTTCATGGATGCTAGAAGGACTCCTGGTCAAATAGAGAAGTCAACAGCTTAAAACTGGATTAGGCACTGGGCAAGTTAATTGGCTTTTAAGCTCTTAGCCAAGACTTAAAATCGTATAATTAGGAGCTGCTGAACATTCCTCTGCCTATCAATGAACCGTACAACAATGGCAAGAGCTTCCCCAGCCTTTACTTCAATCAAATATGACTGAGCAGACATCTGTCTTGCATTGATTGTCCTATTCTTAGTGTTCCTTTCTCCTTCTTGGTTCTCGGATTACTGATGGAATCATATGTGACAAATGACCATGTGCAGAAAGAACAAATTTATTTTAATCAAAGCTAGAATCAGCTAAAGAGGGTCACATTTAAGCACTGATATTTACGAAAATAATGGAAAAAAGCTTTTAAAAAAAGTATAAAATTTCTCTAAATGGAGGAAATTGCCGCAAAGTTGCTCAAATTCAAAAGTTGCAACAAAGTTCCCAGCAACTTGTGTAAATGCCTGGATCCAGCACAAAATGGTGTTGTGTTCAGTAAAGGGCACCGTGCCCACTTTATTGCCCTAGCGTGGGTACTTGAAAAACGAGCGTGTTCACATTGGTGCCCAGCAAAAATCGTACTCGGGCACCTTGCCCGGGTACCAAATGTAAACACGAACATAGCATAAAGCAAAGTTTTAAATGTAACATTTTTTCATTCTTACATTGTCTCCTTAAAAGCAACCATGCGGCGTAGTTTAGTGACCTCGCCAACGATTTTAACATAGGAATCCCAGGCGCTTTCAGAAATCATCTTATCCCGACCTACGGACTGAGTTCGTGACCAAATTCTTAGAGGCATATACTTGACATCGAATCCCCCACCCTTGCCCGAATACCCGTCTCCCCCCAAATCCTTTTACGGGACTTACATTAATAGATGCATAAAAGGAAATGTTTGCATTAGATACGGCGCATAACAGTTTCGCTGTTTAAATCGACCTCGTTCCAAGTAGTGCAATACAACATCCCATGAATCTAATTGAAATTCTACCGCCGCACCTTGGCCCTTCTTGGCCACCGTAATTACCCATGGACCAGAGAATTCACACTTTAGACCTAAAGCTTTGTTAGTTGGATGACGTATTGAGGGAGGGAAAACCTTCTTCACAGTTAACACGTAAAGCTTGTGGGATGGGGAGAATCAAGGCCACTTTGTTAGTATGCATTGATGATTTAGAGTATTCCCCACTACACTACAAATTGACGTGGCCTTCATGGCTCTGTTTTGGCGCACTTGGTAAGATCTCTGCCTTCCAGCTACAAGGTCTCCGGTTCAATCCCCGGCGTTAAAGAGATTTGACTATTTGTGTGCCCTTCTTTTCTGCTTGAGCAAACTCATCTTTTCAACCTTCCGGGGTAGGTAAATGAGTATCAGCGTCTACTGGGAGCTAATCTGTGATGGATTAGTCCAAGCCAGGGAAGTCAGACTCTCATCTGATTAACACTACAGAACCAGAGATAAGTGCCGTCTCCATCGGCCACATGGCTCGTAAAAGATTTAGCTTGCTAGCTAGCTTGGTGTCCCTTGTTAATAGCTTCTAATATTGACTACAAGCACCCATGTGCTACTCTTAATTATCTTTTCATACGTGTTTCACAAGTAATTATCCCGCGTGGGGACCCGAGGGTATTTGTTAGTCCAACCGTCTGACAAGGGCCCAACAAGGAAATTGCTTAAAGCTCTACTGATCGAGAATGCTGTCCAATGACATCGGATGATAGACTCAGATCCTCTTATCAGTAGCTGCAAATTACTATAAATATGCACTCTCTAGTGTTCCCCAAAATACTGTGCGAGTCAAACTGGGCGGTGCAAGTGCCAATCACACAGCTACCAATCACAGCATTGACCACTAATCTGATAAAACTGTTAAACAACCTAAAATGTCGCCGCTCGTCTTTATTTTGTGTTCAGCCTGAAGATCTGTATAATGATCTATTCCTTTGGTAGAAATTAGCGATTTAAATGCAGCAATTCTAATCAAAAAATTTTCTTACGTGGCGAATGGCACTAAATGGCGCAGGAAATGTTTTATTAGGTGAAACAATAATAAAAAGGATAACTAATGGACAAACTGCTGGGTTTGCTTTTAAACATAATCTACGTAACGTGAGACCATGTTTGCACCACCCAGCTTACAATAGCTATTCGAGATTTTTGTTTTAAAGACGTCTAAAACCAAAGTAGCGCAGGTCATAAACCCGGGCTCACCATCAAGTATGAGTGTAGTTTTCAGTAACTGGATGAAAAATTGGCAGAACAATTAAGGTAGGGGATAATAAGATAAGGGATAGAACCCTGAACCAGTAGAATGTTGGGGATAGAACCCTGAACCAGTACAAGATAGGGGATAGCACCCTGAATCAGAACAAGGTTGGGGATAGCACCCTTTAGCAGTACAAGGGATAGAACCCTGAAGCAGTACAAGATAAGGGATAGAACCCTGAACCAGTAGAATGTTGGGGATAGAACCCTGAAGCAGTGCAAGATAGGGAATAGCACCCTGAATCAGTACAAGGGATAGAACCCTAAACATGAATAAGGCTGGGGATAGAACCCTGAATCAGAACAAGATTGGGGATAGCACCCTGAAGCAGTACAAGGGATTGAACCCTGAAGCAGTACAAGATAAGGGATAGAACCCTGACCAATAAAATGTTGGGGATAGAATCCTGAACCAGTACAAGATAGGGGATATCACCCTGAATCAGAACAAGGTTGGGGATAGCACCCTGAAGCAGTACAAGGGATTGAACCCTGAAGCAGCATAAGATAAGGGATAGAACCCTGAAGCAGTACAAGGCTGGGGATAGCACCCTGAATCAGTACAAGATAGGGGATAGCACCCTGAATCAGAATAAGGTTGGGATAGAACCCTAAACCAGAACAAGGTTGGGGATAGCACCCTGAGCCAGCACAAGGTAGGGATAAAACACTGAAGCAGTACAAGGTAGGGATAAAACACTGAAGCAGTACAAGGTAGGGATAAAACACTGAAGCAATACAAGGTTGGGGATAGAACCCTGAAGCAGTACAAGGTAGGGATAAAACATTGAAGCAATACAAGGTTGGGGATAGAACCCTGAAGCAGTACAAGATAGGGGATAGCACCCTGAGCCAGCACAAGGTAGGGATAAAACCCTGAAGCAGTACAAGGTAGGGATAGAACACTGAAGCAATACAAGGTTGGGGGGATAGAACCCCGAAGCAGTAAGGTTGGGGTTTAGAACCCTGAAGCAGTGCAAGGTAGCCAGTACAAGGTAAGGATTGTATTAAAGGTCAGATTTACTTCTACCTAAGCCAGGCTCAAAATCGCACAATCTTATGTTTTTTAGCAACATTGGTGGTTTAATTACCTTAATAAACAATGGACAAGACGACCAGAGACAAACATACAACAAATAGACTAGGCTGTTTATTTATTTTTTTTCTTCTTGAAAGAACAAATTGACTGAACATATAGAGAGCTGTGGCAAACCACGCCCCAATAGGCT
Source organism: Zoanthus sociatus (assembly GCA_025331085.2). Classification (NCBI taxonomy): domain Eukaryota; kingdom Metazoa; phylum Cnidaria; class Anthozoa; order Zoantharia; family Zoanthidae; genus Zoanthus; species Zoanthus sociatus. The sequence continues at coordinate 7,162 of JAOBAY020085766.1, forward strand.
ACGTTAATACCTGGAATTTCAAAAAATATCCTACGACATTCTTCCAAAATACCAATATTGAAAATATCTATAGATAGGTTTTGGTAGGAAGTCCGACCAGCTGAACTTCCTAAGAAAAATGCCTATTAAAAAAATAAGACCATGATTATATTTTGAGTTATTAACTAAACTAAACTTTCTTAATTATACTCCTTCATCATCAGTGTCATTAAGCGAAGAGTTTGAGGCAGCACGACCAGTAGAGCTTGGTGTTCGCCTGTACTCACCATACTGTGGAGAGAAAAATAATACATCGTTTAGATCTTAACTGGATATGCCTAGAGAAATCCCGCAAAACTCTTCTCTTATTTAACTTATTTTTAGGCCCAAAAGTCAAGATTGTATATTAACACTTTTTAAAAAATAAATTTTGTTCCATAAAGGTGAAAGTACAAATCGTTTGTTCTGCCTAATAAAATTCAAGTTTAAACTTTGGCGAAATAAACTAACAAACAAATTATGCAACGCGTAGAAAATGATGACGTTCATTGATCACTGCACGGCGAAGTTGCATGCATAAAATAAATTTGATTTATCTGTCAAAGATCAATTAGTATTTGATGATTAATGGGCAATTAAAAACTATTAGACAAGTAAATGATAAAATATGAAAGGTTAGAGCTGTAAATTAAGTACAATTATAATTAATTGGCAATTTAACTTGAAAAGTTTTGAGTTCAAATGGGCATGATGGAGTGTTGTATATGTCAAACAAAATATATGCGAACGATGCTCAACAAAAAACCATTATCGTCTTGAAAAGCAAACGAACGAGGGAACTTAAAAAATAAAAAATGTCGCAACTCAAATATTAGGGAGCTGATTTGACTATTTGTGTATGTATGTGAGACGGCGAGCAACACCAAGAACGACACGTGGCGAGTTGCGTTGCGTTCGATGGGTCTCAGCAATACATACACGGGGTACAGGCGCCATTGTTCCATTTTAGTCTTCAGAAGCTGGGCTGGCGCTACGCCTCGACCCCTATAATATAAACATGCAATTGAACTGGTTAAACTAAGCCATTTAGCTTGGGATACACTGTTTACAATATTTACAATTTGATATTAACTATAATCCTGCTCAATTTATCATTTATAAACTCATAATGTAAGTTTCACTTATGCTACGACATCAAACACGAATTTTAATCGGCGGACATTTTCATTTTCCAAAGTTGAAAATTTTAATGGTCAACTTTTCTTCTAGAAAACGTAACACGAAAGATTTAAAATGAAAATCAATTAAGATTGACAGTGACAGCCGTGTTTGCGCTGTACCAATATTATGTTTATTTTACAAACATTTTCTTACGACAGACTAATAATATTGAATCAGATTTTTTAAAAAACGACAGATTTTATCAGTCTCATTTATATGTTTTTCTTTCTCTATTTTTGCGTCAAATTAGCCATATGATAAACCAAACTTTTCGCCGCTATTTTCTGTGTAGATAAATAATCTTTATAATTTTGTTGCGATTATGAAAATTGATGAAACTGTTTGCCCGCCTTCGTTTGAAAATTACCACGTTGTTCTAGTAACGGAAGAATTCGACTGAGGAGCTTAGTAACTAATTTGTTATAGTAAAACGATTACACTGGTTACAAAGGCAATATTCAGTAAAAAAAATACCAATTAACGAACTGAGAAGATTGACTTGTAACAAATCTTTTTGTAGCAGTCAAGGATATTAAGCAACTCAGTGCTGAATAGTACTTTTCCGAGCATGTACAGTTTATGGTAATCCGCTTGTATCTCCATAAATTTATTCAGTCATGTCTCATTCATTTGCTTTAAATGATGGGTAAACCATTTATGTTTGAAAATAATAAAAGGGGAGTGTTTATACTATATTTTAGAAACTTTTTCCAATGCCAAATAATTAAAAGCGGATTATTCGCATGTCTTAACATTTTTCTCTTTTGTATCAATAAAGCAGTAGAAGTAGTACCTAAAATATTTTCAGAAACCTTGAAACTGAAGAATCTGGTCTAAGAATATGCTTATATATATCGTTTTGCAAAGTTGTTTTGAAGTGAAGGGTTTTTCGGACTTAAATTTCAGTCCATGGGTATATCATTTAAGATATTTTTCTTTACGGAGTTCAATAAGTTTACTACATTCGAGAGCCGATGCAACATTTTATATCATGGCGTTATGCTTTAAAAAATATCATTTTTTTTTTATCTTACAGTGTTTAGCACTCCACATGATTCCGTGGAGGTATTATCGCAGTTTCTTTATAACCAGCGCACTTTCTGTTTACACAAATAATTTCTACCTTTGACAACCAGTCATTTCAACGCATTTAACAAGGTGTTTAGTTTGAATACAATAACGTTTAAACATTGCTCTTGACTGGTAACGAAAGGTGATATCAGCAGTGTCTGTTCTTTTCACCAGTTCAAATTATAATGACGTCATCTTTATTACACCTGAAGCAGATACTTCATGCATGTTGACATTAGATAGTTTATTTTTTAACGAAGCGGTTCTTGAGTGCATTGACATGCGTTACGGTTAGACTATGAGCGCTAATAAAACGTGGCACACCAAGTTTCAGCCAAATACAACTTTAAAAGATGGCAGAGTAACGATTAGTCTTAATTCGCCGTGATCTAGAGAAGGAATGATTATTTGTAAGCCAAGGAAAAGAGTCAGAGACCTGACGCCCAAGTGATGAACGACTACCAGACCCGACACCACTACTGCCGCCGCGTTTTGCCCTTTGTAGCGCCTTCTCCGCAGTCTCGGCGCGTTCTTCAGCTGCCTCCAACTCATCCATAGCTCTTTTGTACTTGCTCAGATTGCCGGCAGCAAGTCCTTCCTGTTGGAGTAAAGAAGAAAGAATGTATCACTTCCCCAAATTCGATTTTCTAGTTCATATTCGCCACAAGTTTCTAAACTGTCTTTCATTAAGTACTTCATAGTAGAGACCAAATTAATTCCTTACTTTAAAAACAAAGTCGAGGCAGAAAACCCAAGCTGTTGGGTCATCACTAATACCTCCATAATAGATTTTCCTTTTGAAGTTAAGTAAATACTGGTTACTGTGTTGCTTTTAATTATGCGGGAATGGATTAAAAGTTTGAAAATAAAAACTTTTCTATCCACTGGAACCAGCACGCGGCCAAATGAAACTCAAAATATTTATCCTAAGAAAGAGCTGGGGCTGTCTAAAGCTACTCTGTTCAATGGCTGTTAGTAGGGACCTTAAGCAGCCAAATACGTAGAACCTTGCGTACGTGGGATTTGTGCGCGCGCCGTTTTTGACATTCCAAA
>JAOBAY020085777.1:0-10485 GCA_025331085.2 Zoanthus sociatus
TTTTTAGTGAGTATAATAATGAGTTATCTTTAAATAAATGAATTTATTGTAAAAGTCAACGTTGCTTTTTGTTATAATAGAAATAATTTTGATGTTGAGTATAAGGATGATGATGTTGATGTTGGTGATTATGATGGTGGTGGCGGTAGAGGTGTTAGTGGTGGTAGAAATGTTAGTGGTGGTGATGGTGGTGGTGGTGGTGGTAGAGATGTTAGTGGTGGTAGAGATGTTAGTGGTGGTGATGATGGTGTTGGTAGTGGTAGAAATGTTAGTGGTGGTGATGATGGTGGTGGTAGTGGTAGAAATGTTAGTGGTGGTGATGGTGGTGGTGGTGGTAGAGATGTTAGTGGTGGTGGTGGTAGAAATGTTAGTGGTGGTGATGATGGTGGTGGTAGTGGTAGAAATGTTAGTGGTGGTGATGGTGGTGGTGATGGTAGAAATGTTAGTGGTGGTGGTGGTGGTGATGGTAGAAATGTTAGTGGTGGTGATGATGGTGGTGGTAGTGGTAGAAATGTTAGTGGTAGTGATGATGTTGGTGGTGGTAGAGATGTTAGTGGTGGTGATGATGGTGGTGGTAGTAGTAGAGATGTTAGTAGTAGTGATGATGGTGGTGGTGGTGGTAGAGATGTTAGTAGTGGTGATGATGGTGGTGTTGGCGGGCAGTAGTGTTAATGTTGATGATAGTGATCATGGTGAGGAGGATTTTCCATACTGTGCCTCCGGATACTCACTCTGCCAGTGACTGCAGCCTGTTGAGTACTCAGTACTCAGGTGAAGACCTTCCCAACAATGCAGTGTGGCTTAGTGATCAGAGTTGGGGATTTGAATGCAGAAGACCCTGTGATGATGTTGCGGCGGGCTTATATATAGCATCACCGTGGCCCTGTTCAGTTGAGCAAGCAAAGTGCTCAAGTAGGTGTGGGGTTGCTTTTCTTCCTGTGTGGCCTTCCTTTCTGCTTGGAGCGGTTAAAATACAAACATACAAATATATACAATATTACTACATACATACATCAAGTATGTAATTTAGTTTAGTTTAATTGATGTTAGTCAAATTGTTTTTCATTTTTTAGATGCCGAAAGTAAACCAGAAAACATCTCAGGGATATTTGACGGCGTGCCAGACTGTAGGGATATCGGAGAGCCGGAGTTTGAGGCATCTGAGAATCCACATCTACCGACATATAATCTGCCGTTTGTGAAAAATGGCGTTGTGGTTGGGTTAGTTATGTTGAAGTTGTTTGTTTTTTATCTTTTTAATCTGTGTTAGCAACTTTATTCGCTAATAAGTTTTGTAAACCACTATTGAAGTGCGTTTGTTATCGTCTACCATGATGTTTTACCATTTGTTTTTCATTAATGTTAATATTAATAATAATAATAATAATGATAATAATAGATACATTAGTATAGCACTTGGCCAAAGCCCTAAGCGCTTTACAGGTGATTCCACATTTCAGCAGATTAGATAGTCCGCAACAACGGTTCCCATACTTGAAACAATAAAAAATGCCCTAAATGCAACAGACAGACCACAACACCGAGATTGCTACCCTGCCCTTTTTGACAAATATGTGGGTTCATTTAAGTTCCCCGATATAAAATTGAGAGACTGGACCTACGGTTTAAAGCCCTTATCCGAGAAGACCCGAAGATCTAACCATTTGCAGATTTTAGAGCAAAGGCATCACATTCTCAATTTTTTTAAGACCCTGAGTGTTGGTAAGGTCGGAAATCGAACCCGTTCTCTCCGCTTGGTACACTGGTGCCTTACCAACTATGCTGATCATCGTTGTGATTTACCAAAAGTTTGATTGCTCTGAGAAAAAATTGCTCAGGTTTAGGTGAATAAATACGGTAGATAAGTTGTGAGAATGATTAACTAACTGGGAGATTGTTTTGGCTCTTTAGTCGCCGTAATTACATGCTGATGCAAGAACTTTTGGAGAGATTAGGCTGGGCTAGGACAACTTTGTTCAAACGCTGCAAGAACAAACTTGAAATACGCGAGATGCCATGGTCAGAGTTTTTAGAAGAGATTTCCCACAACCAGTTTTGTGTAAAACCCAAACACGCACCAGCTGGGTCTAGCTTAGAGGAACCTATTGCAGAACTTGTGCCGGTGACGTATTCGTTACGTAGTATACTAGGAATTCGTACAGAAACGGTTAAAAGGTGACGTTTACATCACGTTTCATTTATGTCATTAACCGAAGTTACTGAGAGCGGCATTGGATCTTTAACGAACTTGATGTCTTTTATCTTAACTAACTCTGAAAAGGGTCTGGTGAAATGTAATGGAACTTGTTGTATTAAAGCTGAGCTTACGGAGAAGTAAGGTGGATTGAACGCAAACGAAATATATTCTTGCTCTGATGCAAAGTGAGAGCCGTCCAGAGATTAAGTTTATCTCAAGAAGGGGCCAAGATCGTTTAAGAAACGTACGTTTTCTATTTTAGATTACGGTGAAACGACCGTAAAAGTTGGCTTAAACATAAATTGCAGACCGCGCTCTTGCGCAACGGCATAGTGGAATCCATAACGGACTATGTTCATCATTACTGGCTATGATCGTTATCGGAATTTACTTACTGTGTTTTACGGAGACGCAAAAATGGAAAATGAAACAAGTTATCCCTGAGCTCTAAAACTACTATTCAGGTTAATTTTTTGTCTTCGAACTTCGTCCCTGACAGACCTCCAATGACTAACAAACAAGGAAGTCAAGGAAAACAAATACAAATTCAAGTACATCGAACAGCGCTATTTAGATTTTAAGGGCTGTAGCATTAAACGCTTCTTCGCCATAGCTTACTGGGATAAAGATGAAAAATGGTTTGTAGAGAAAAAGCAAAAGCATTGACTACACAAAAAAAGTCAATACTTGCAACGGTAAAACATGAAAAAATGAGCAAATACATCCCACCAATCATACAGTCGCTCTCTGTCAACTAGCGAGGAGACATTGTGCCAAAACCAGTACACTTGTGACATGGTTAAGTCATTATCTTTACTTTGACGTGTGATTGGCGGAAAGACAATTGATTTGTTGTTTCGAGGATAAACCCGAGTGAAGGAACTGAGAAGTCCTAATCAAAGAGAAGAAATAACTACTTTTGACTTCAACTGAAGTCCAATAAATCAACTCGTTATAAAACTTATCTATCAATGAAAATATAGAAGAATTCAGTGATTAATCTGGACTGTTAGCAGCCGGTTAACATTAAAAGCCTACACTTTGGGATTATTTTGAATTGACTAAAGGCCGGACTTCTCACAAACTTAAAGTTTAAGAAAAAGATTACATTTCATGTCTTTTTTTATATTTTAACCACTATACCACTTCAAGGCTAAGTCCGCAAATATTTTTAGACCACAAAATCAGCTTTTCATACGAGAAACATTTGTAACATGCTGAAAGTTTTGAAATAGAATTTTCTGTTTCGTTTGAAGTTGTACTTTGTGCTGAGAGCTTTTAAAAAGCATATTTTGCGATCCATATGTCCTTCCGAGGTTTCTACTTTTTGTTCCACACATAATGATCATTGTTTAACCTTTTTGTTAAGAATAATTAAGTATTATTCTTCGAAGTGAAAGTGAATAGTGGTGAATATTAAATATTCACCACTTTCATTGACCCTGAGGAAAATGATTGTTTTAATCTATACCACACACAGCTGAATAATAGCGGACCAGTGTTACTTTATTGTGACAATATACCGACCAATGGTCGGACAAAAAAATTCGAGCCGTACGATGCACATTCGCGCTCACAAAATCACGTGATACTTAAGTTAGGTGATCAATAGAAGGGAAACGAAGTGAAATGAAACGAACAACTTCAAAAGTTCGATGATTTCCACTAAATTACATGTTTTTTTTTTAATCGGACACGATATTTCCTCTTCTGAAACCGAAGCGAAACCGGAAGCCATTTTTTTTTTTTTTTTTTGGCTAATCGGAGGTGAATAGTACTTGGCTAATCATCCTCGAGCTAGCCAATCAACGTGCGCGAAAAGTTCTCTTTACTTGTGTGGTATATACTAAAACATTATATTTCATCTTAACTCTTAGAAGGTTTTTCAGTATATATTTTCGGATGCTTAAAGCAATTTTGCCTCCGAGTATCAACTCAAAGTTAAAGAAAACTGAGCTGTTCACAGTTTGCCGGTAGGTGATGCGTAATTTTTGCGATAAAATCTTATTTTGTTTTTGAATTTCAAGTTTGACTCCAGTATTATCCCTGGCTGTTTATATATTTTGTTGTGTTACTTTTACAATTTCTTAGGATGAAGCACAAAATATTATTTTATATTTTGCCAATGCAATCTTAAACGAATTGTCAACAAGTGGTTCAATGACTCAAACTTCCCGCTCTCTCTGTCAAGCTTTTTTTGAGTCTGTAATGTAAATGTATTAACATGATTTTTAAGTGCGTCTAAGAGATAGTCAGTTCAAGTGAGTCGTCCAAAATGGGTTTGCCTTGGTTACCGGAGATTTTAAAAAACGCCGAATATCTCAATATTTCATTTTAATGAGGTTTCAGCAACCTCGAAAGTGCTTCAAAATCACCATAAAATAATTTTGAGAGTTGGGTTAAGGTTTAATAAATATCTTAAATTCCGTAGTTTGACAATGTCGTCTTTGCTATGTCATAAATGGAATGCCGTGTCGATGTTTCTACAGAAACAGTTTTACAAATAAATAAGTTTTGTACCGTAGTGAAAAGAATTTTTGAACTGGCAGTTCGGACTATAGTCCTTCGTTAGAGTGAATGCCACTCACTACGGGGCAAAACTTACCTAGTTGTAAAACTCTTCGTTGCTATGTTTACAAACTAGCATGAATAAGTTTATTCACGTTCCAATTTTCGTAGCTACATTACTTCCTTTTTATAAGAACTGAGGTTGAGGCCGGATTTTCTTATTTTTTGGCCGATTTTAGGTTGAAAATATTCCTACGAATATTCTTAGTTTCGGGAATATAGATAACATGGAATTTCCGTTTTTAAAATGACTGTGGTATCGAAGAGATTCAAAGGTAATAGATCTGCAATACATGTAATCAGTAATGTTTTTTTTAAACATGCAAAATTATATTCTTAATAAAATCAAGCCCCGGCATTATTCTTAAAATATTCTTAAAATTTGGCTAATTTCAGCCTCGATATTCTTATAAAGTCTATTCTTACAAAATAAAAGAGTATATGTTTATGGGATTTGCATGGCCTTCCGTTCACCCGAAACCAGTGAATGATCCGCTTAGCGAAACCGAATCTTTTTGAAAACGCTTTGCATTCTTTTTTAATCCGTTGAATGAACGGATTCCTGAGAACACGCGGAACCGGGTGTCATGCGTGAATTAAGTTGGTTCGGGATTTTAAGTGCTGTCACTAGCTCTATTTGTGCACGCCGATTGGCTAGTATTTTTAAAACAAAGTCAATTGGTTAGAGCTCAGTGCATATTCATGTGGTTGGGTTAATACGAACCGGAAACGATCAATAGATTGCTTGTTGACGCAAATAGTTTAATGTGGTGTGATCTACCCGGATTCCTGCAATGACTTCGTGTACCGATCAACAAAATTAAACAAGATTTCCGATTGGCTGAAGTAGGGTTGGGCCAAGCTTTATATTCCTTTTGATTGGTTGAAACGATCTGATACTGACGTCAGTCGGTACGCGAGGACAGTACCCGGATTGGGTCTTGTGTGGACGGGATCTTACGCAGGTTGTAGCACTGCTAATAGAGTTTCCAAAGTTGCGGGCGGTTGTGGTTGGCGTAGTCGGTAAGAAACCACAAGTCCTTCCGACCGCAATGTTCCCAGTTCGATACCCGACTTTGCCGAGATTCGAATATTTGTGCAACCTTCTTTTCCGCCTAAGCTAACTCAGCTTTCCATCCTTCTGGGGTAAGTTGATGAGTACCAGCGTTTGCTGGGAGCTAACTTGCGATGGATTAGGGTCCCTTCCAAGGAGAGTCAAAAACTCTTATCATCCTAACACTACAGAAATTTGAATATTTGTGCAACCTTCTTTTCCGCCTAAGCTAACTCAGCTTTTCCTCCTTCCGGGGTAGGTAGATGAGTACCAGCGTCTGCTGGGAGCTAACCTGCGATGGATTAGTGTCCCGTTCAGGGGGAGTCAAAGACTCTTATCCGCTTAACACTACAGAAATTTGAATATTTGTGCAACCTTCTTTTCCGCCTAAGCTAACTCAGCTTTTCATCCTTCCGGGATAGGTAAATGAAATCAAATCTTTGAAATCAAACTCAAATCTTTTCACATCGCCGGGCATTTGACCAGAGATCTTGTCCCAGTAGCCGGGAATTTGACCACAGCGATTTCAAAAGCTCAAATGCCCAGGGAACATATTGAAGTTTCAAATTGATCGTTACATAATAACATCTAGACTCGTTCCAACTGTTAGACGTTGCTTAGAGGTAACCAGCGATGGATTAGTGTCCCGTCCAGGGGGAGTCAAAGACTCTCATCCGCTTAGCACTACATGAACTGGAATAGTTGCCGGCTCTATGGACCACTTGGGCCCGTAAAGGATTTAGCTTTCTAAAGTTGCACATATTTAAATGCGTAGTGACTAAAATGCGCAGTGAGCTACAATAGGCTACACTGAGCAACACAATGATCCACAATGACCTACAATGATGCTTATGTTACCTAAAAAACTGAAAAAAGCGCCAAAGAATTGGGATTCCTGTGTGGGAAGATAAATAAAACAAAATGGCGACCGAATGTTTTTTCAGCGATAGATTTGGTTAGTTTTTAGGGGTTTTTTAGTTTTTTAGGTAACATAAGCACATTATTGGTCATTGTAGCTCATTGTAGGTCATTGTGTTGGTAATTGTAGCTCATTGCAGGTCATTGCGCATTTTAGTTCTTACGATTTGAATGAAAGAAATTGAGTTAGCCTTGTCGCACCGTATTGTTTAATTTAAGTTTATATTTTCTCATACACAGAAAAGTGGAGTTTTTTCAGCTTTATGTATACTTTAAATCGAAATACATGACGTGGCATTGGGTATTCATAGGGCCCATACAAATCTAGCAAAGTTTAGTAATTTATGTTTTGAAAAATTGATTCTTATACTTAGAGGTTATAGACCTTTTGCAGCAAATGATCACATGGTACAAATAATGATATTTTGGATGGCAAAGGAATGTTACAGACACCACTGCGAAATGTAAAACAATGAAAACTCACGATTTTCTAGTTGATTTTGCTTTGTCTTAGAGTCTGTCACATTCCTTTGCCATCCAGAATATCATTATTTGTACCATGTGATCATTTGTTGCAAAAGGCCAATTGCACCAGAACCAACAGTTATATACTACTCAATGAAATTTATAGAAAATGCCTATTACTAGTTATTTTTAATAGAAAGTGAGTGCTGCAAGTACAGTATTTTGTTGCAGTGACAATACAGTTATATTTTCAGCATTTAATGTATTAATTTGAGCTGCTGATTGTTTGTATCATGTGTACCAAAATGCTAGTGACATCCTTGAATCGACTTTCAGTACGGTATGGACTTGAACTGCTGATCTTAATAATAATGTATCGCATGCTCTTTGCTATTGACATCCTAAGAGTGCAATGTGTTCCGAATAGGAGGTACTTGCTTTGCTTGCAGCAATTAAAAATGAAAATGAAATCAATTTTTCACAGTGATTACTACTTTTGAGAAAAACCAGTTATAACCAGTTCCTAGAAAAAGAGTTATAACCAGTTCAGACAAAAGAGTGATGTGATCATATAATCCCAATTTGCATAAACTATCAAAAACAAAGGTCAAAAGTCAAAAAGGGCAACACTGTTTTCAGCTGGTTGGACAAAACCCCTTGGAGATTTCATGATTTTTTAAATGTATTTTTTAATCCCCAAGGGATTATTATTGTACATTTGTGGTTAAATTTATTGCACTTGTGGTTAGTATTACATTTGTGGGTGATACAACGTGGACCACAGCACACTTGCGTTCATTCCATAAAAGATCAATATCTTCCATGGCATCCCTTACTTCTTTCATTACTCTCTCCAGCTTCCCTTCTGATGCTGCATAAATTTTAAGGTCATGAGTGTAGAGCAAATCTTTGATCTTTGCATCGATTGGGTTGGTACTGTAAGTTGGTTGCCTTTGGATGCTCTTAGTTTCCAGGCTACCGGGTTTAGACAGAGAGTAGACAATTGAGGACATAATGCATAGCCCTGGGGAGGACCCTTCTTGAAAGTTATCCTCTCTGAAATCTCAGCTCCCTGCCGTGTCATCGCTGTGGTTTTCGTGTGTTCTACTTCCCAAGGAGACTGTCTATCACATTTTCTGTCCAGGATGGGAACCGATGTAGCGAGAACATTTCTTTCAACCATTTATGGTTAACAGTGTCATAGGCCAAGTTTTCTGACATCAACCCACGCCATACTCGGGTTTCTGCGCCCTTGCTGGCAGTCCTGACAAACCATTCTATCCACTAATAGATTATCTATCGTTCCACTGCAATTTTCTTTCACTCCCCTTCGTTCCCCTTCCATAAGTCCATATCTGTTCAGATATTTATCAACCTGTTTCAATAAGCACGATGTGGACCATTTATAAATGGTATTTAAGCAGGTTATTGGTCTCTGGTTTACACTAGTAAATTCTCCTGGGTTTGGAATAAGTGCGGACTTCCCATCCACAAACCACAATGGGAATTCTTGATCACTTTGTGCTATGGCCTCAAATGACTTTGTGATTCCCTCATGAACACAGCTTGCCCTTTTCCACCAGTAATTTATTATACTCCACATCAGTATCCCCAGCGCCTTCGAACTCCCATAAAGACTTCCAGAAACTCGCCGCTTTGCCTATGTTGGTAAACATTTTGTCCTGGGTCTTCTTATCCTGCTGCCCGTGGTCATATAGGGGCTTATCAGTGTCTGCTTGAGACTGAACCATTTCTTTAAAGTTTGCACATACTCTTCCAGGATCAAGCTGGAATTGTCTATTTATCTTCCTTGTTTCCTCTTGCTTCCTGCTACTCCAATAACCTCTTTTCAGTCTCGTCAGTTTGGACTTTTCTTTTTCCATGTATGCTACCAAGTTTGCGACCGACAACGTTTTGCACTCCCTCTGGAGTTCCACTCTGTTCTTTTTTCCTTTTTTGTGATTTTTCTGTTTGTTTTCAGTCTTTCTATTTCGGCCTTTGCCTTAGACAGCTTGGCCTTGATCTTACTTGCCTGCGCCTCATACTTTTCCTTTGCTATTTCATTAAACTTAAATCTTCCTACAACATCTCTACTTCCTTTTTTCTTCCATCCTTTACAGACATAGAAAGCAATTATTACTGAGTATAGAATGCAGTTCACAATCCACAGGTAGCCAAATGGGTCTTCTGCTGGATCCGGGACAGAATTACACTTCAATAGTTCACTTACAGCTGTATTGACATTTTTAATGTCATTCCCAGTAGGCTTTCCCTTTGTTCTTGTGTCGTGTTCTTGTGTTCTTTGGCTGCTAATTGGGCTAACTTGCTTGGCGCCGCGCTCTTGTCCATAGATGAAGTGTTGAGCCCCGCACTGATGTTGATTAACTGTGAGTTGTTAGGTGCCAATGGGATTTGCATATTCGATGTAGTATGCAAATCTGCTTCATTGTTTTCAGTAAACTGCATTATCAAGAACTCATTATCTCAGTTTCTGAAATATAGTTACTCTCCCCGCCTTGATTGTTATTTAAACTTTCCAAACACCTGATAATAGTGTCTCTAACATTGCCCACTGTTTTCTCCAAACTAGCAGCTTGATCCCTCAGATTTTGACATGATAAGTTTAACCCCGCGTAACTTTCTCCTCCCACAGCTCCAACATAATTTTCATATAGCTTTTCTTCCGACCATTTGGGTTTCGGGATTGTTCATCTGATGCCGCTAGCTGTTGAGCTATCTTTTTACATTCCAACAGGTCTCTGTTCATCTGAGGAGTCCATTTCAATCTGCCTCGTTGTCTCCAGCCCCTAGTAGTCTCACCGATCGATGTGGGTTGTTGTGTTACTTCATCTGCCATTTTCAACTTCAATCAAAATCCAGTGTTAAAACTAAACGCTTATAAATTCGATTGAGGACACCTCCTTGTTTCAGTACAAACAATTCAATAAACACCAGGGCACTTTTAAGTTATATTCCGGCGCCTTAGCTTGGCTCACTTTTGTTCAGAGTCGCATACAGTTGTAGTTCCGAGAGCTACTTCTTTACACATCTTCACTACTAGCCGCCATTATTTAAATCTCTTATTATATTGTATTATATAATTATATATTATTATTATTATTATTGTTATTATTATGAGTTCTCTCGGCATTTTCTCTGATGAATGCGCAACATTTCTTGACATGATAAACGACATTGGCATTGATAAAAAACATCAACTTTATATTATTAGAAAAATGATTAATCTTATAATTAGAGCAACATATTTTATATTTTGCTGCAG
>JAOBAY020085797.1:0-18446 GCA_025331085.2 Zoanthus sociatus
CCCGAGATATCCCTAACCCCCGAGATATCTCGCATCATGTGAACAGGCCCTTTGGCTCCTAACGTACAGTATTATGAAAGATTATCCCTTAACGAAGGCCTAACTCTCGAAACGTCTGCTTTGTACTTTATTTACAGTGACAAGTAAACATTTCAACTTACTTTGCCGTGTTGGTTTAGTACAGAAAATGTATCTCTGTCCAATCTAATGATGACTCCAACTGTCTGAGGGCTGATAAATAAAAGAAACGATTGATGATCATATATCATGTAACCATAACTTTAACAAAAAACGTTTCACCTATCAATATCTATAATTGCCGTTGTCCATCGACAGTTCTTTAATGCCGTTAAGCAAATTCGATATTAAGTAGATGCAAACTGCGGCTTTTGTATCCTTTTAATGATTTTTTTTTCTCACGTTTAATTGCCTATGGAGCAAGTGCTTTGTCCAGCTTTGAAATTACTAAATCAATCAGGGTTAGGTCTCACTCCGTCACAGGTTAGCTCCAAGCGTTTTACCTCACTCACAAAATAAAAGACAAAGTAAAGGATGTAAAGCTTAAATTAACTCTGAACCAATCTGCCAAACAATCAATCAACTAACCAATGAATCAATCAATTAGCCAACATTTCAATCAATCAATCAATCAATCAATCAATCAGTCAACCAATGAACCAGTCATTCAACCGTCCTATAAACTAATCAGCAAACGAATCAATCAACCAATCAACCAACATTTCAATCAATCAATCAATCAACCAACCAAATAATTTAAAAGCAACCATTCAACCAAAGAACCAGCCAATCAACCGATTAATCAACCAATAAGCAAGCAAATCATCAACCAATGAGCCAACATATCAATCAGTCAATCAATTAACCAATCAGTCAACTAATGAACCAGCCAATCAACCGACCAATCAAGCAATTTGCAAACCAATCGATCAGTTAATCAATTAACATTTAATCAATTGATACCATTAGAAGAAAATACAGTAATTTATTGAGCGGAGTCACACATATATTGGTTATCTTTTCTTAGAACAAGCGGTCAATATTTTTTAGTATTACCATCTCAAATCTTAACCAGTGGATAATAATTATTCCTTCGGTGTATAATCAATATTCAACCTGAGCATTAACAATACAAAATCTGAATGGTGTTATGATGACTGTAATGGTACTTTTAAAATCTTTTTCTGTCTTTTGATAAATACGGATTATGATGATGACAAGGAGGACGATGATGGTTATGATAATAGCAATGATGAAGGCGATAAGGATGATTATAACAACGATGATAATTAAGACGATGATTGCAAGAATGCAGGAATTCAGTTAATTTCATAGGGTTATGGTTAAAAAATTTAAGTAGCAGCTGAAAAAGCTGCCATTATAGAGAGCCCCAGATAATTTTACTTGATACACATACGTGCCCCCAAACACAGTCAAAGGTTTAATACTGCCGTATTCAGCAGTGTTTTCCATGACAGAAATCTTGGTTAAGTGTCTTTAAAGTTTGCAAATTGCACGCATTTTGAAATTTAACTATATCATTTCTCTGACTTCCACCTAAAAATTACTCTGGTGAAACCCCATAAAGCTATGACGATTATGATGATGAGGATGAATCTGATGATGATTATGACAATAATGATTATATAGATTATGATGATGAGAATGATTATATAGATGGTTATGATGACTAGGATGATAAAATTAATGATTATGATGATGATAAAATTATGATGATGAGGATGATTATGATGATGGTGATGATGAGGAAGATGACAATGATGATGAGGATAATTATGATAACAAAGACGATGATAAGAATAAGGGATTATTATGATGATGGTGATGAGGATGATGTTGATGGTGAGGAGGAGGAGGAGGATTGTGATGACGAAGATGATTATGATGATGATTATGACAATGATGATCATAATGACGATGATCACGATAACAATGAGGCCGATAGCAATAACAACCATGGTGATTATGATAGCAATGTTGGCAACAAAGATGACAACAACAAAGACAACAGTGACGATAATGACAACAGCAAAGAAATTGGAGATGATTATTCTCTTGATGATATGATTTGGAAGAAAACAAGACTTACTCAAGTTGAACCATGTCACCCCACTGGTGTTGACCCATGGAATCCACCCCACTGCTCCTCTCTGCACACAGTTGAAGATCTTTCGGCAACACTTTTAACTGCAATCAATCAAGCAACAAGTAAAGATCATTCCCACCCAAAGACTAATGCATATTTTCACAAAATTCAAAGTCTAAACTCTTTTCAAATGCAAGACGTCTGGTTTACTGGAGGAGGTCAGGAGTTTTAATTTTTCAGGCTCATGCCACAGTGCCCTTGCCATGGAAAACATGTTGATACACCTTCAACAAGAATTCCAAATTCTGAGGGATTGTGCGAGGAAAAGCTAAAGTTTTGAAGGAGAACATGTTGATCGAGTATTGTAGCCGCCATCTTGAATTTCAGTGCTGAGTACACTACGTGTATCATACACGAAGTGATAATTGTTTTGTCACGCCAGCCGCAGTTTATCAATGATTTACGACAGCCACAGTAAATCACTGAGCCGCCAACGGGCTCAATGATTTACTCAATATCAATAATATTCAATACTGTATATAGTATCGGGTGTCTTACTGTTTACAGCACTATTGAAAGATGGCTGTCTTGACATTGTTTTCATTGATTTCTAAGACACTGTCAGTGTACAATTTGATAATAGTTATGTTTTATTTTCTGAATATTTCATACTGAAAATGTTAATACTGAGGTTACACGTTATATACTTGTATGTGTTATATTTTTGCCTTTCTGCCCTTAGAAAATTTATGCTTTGCCTTGATGCCCCCTAAGCAATGAAAAAATTGCTGCGGTGCCCTGTCAAAATATGACTTTTTAAGGCAAAATTTGCTGTGTCCCCTGAGAAGGCCAGTTCAAGGACTGAAATCTTAATACTAAAATCTTGGGTTTAGAGACAAAATTAAAAGCATTATAATGGTATCTGTAGATTTAATAGAAAATAACTATAACGGAAATCCAAGATCCACTAACAACACAACAGTTTTTGAAGCCTGTTCTTAGTGTTCAAGTACTTTGATAATAACGTAAAACCCAGTGGGCTGTGAGCTTTGTTGCAGTTGTGTTTCCGTTTTTAGTAGAAGTTTGTAAACGGTTTTCGTCATAAAATATATACAGTATTGACACACTGTAAACCTTTATAACGGGCTCAACGTAAAAACATGGTTGAGCTACACAGAGATTCCATCCCTCTGTACACTCCACCAAGCCAGATGTCCTTGTGCCTGCCCAAGAGTCCTTTTGGCGATATTATAGCATTTCTTTTGCTATTCTCTCGCTCACAGCAATAATTAAGATATTAAGAGCAGGGTGAGATGTGAAAAAGATATGATGTAACTCAAATACCTCGTGCATGGTGAGATCTGAGAACAAGACCACATTTGTTGCATTGACACGAACAATGAGTCCTGTGTCACCATCATATCGACCACTGATCACCTTCACATGGTCTCCCATTTTGAAATGTTTCTGAAGTTCTGAAGCATTGAATTCAAGCGGTTCCTGAGACACAAAACAAACAAATGATGTGAACAGTTGTTCTAGATGTACATCAATATAGCAACCATTAGCTAATGGTTTGAAAAAAATATTTGAATCCAAAAACAATTTTTCATCCTAACTACAAACTTGATATAGAACTTTGTTTTTTCATTGTGTAAAAGGAGTAGAGCACATGCACTATAAATGTTGGTATCAACATTTTTCTTTTGAGCTAAATTTGAATTTGAAGCATTTTCAATGCTAAATCCTTTTGGGTGTTAAGTGGATGAGAGTCTTTGAATTCCCCTGGACGGGACATTAATCAATTGCAGGTTAGCTCCCAGCAAACACTGGTATTCATTTACCTACCCCGGAAGGATGGAAAGCTGAATTGGCAAAGATGGAAAATAGGATCACACAAATATTCAAATCTCGGCAAACTGCTGAGATTAAACTGGGAACCTTGTGGCTGGAAAGCAGAGATCTTACCAACTGCGCTAACCATGTCCCCCCATTTGTCAATTCATAGATGTAAAAAAAGTTAAGCTATCATTAAGCTACAAATCAATATTATTTGCCTGGTGTACAGTAGTTAAATGTATTTCATTATACTTTTATTGTGTAAACAAAGCACAGTAAGAAAGTCGTACACCAAAGTCGTGTCAGTCAATGTAAAATATGTTTCATTCTGTTTAACCTTATTCTCATATAAAGCAGTCATAAATCAAATAAGCTGATTGTATTGTGGCTTAATTACTGTACGTTTGAATTGGTTTTGAAGACAATTAAAGTGTATATATCAGTTGTGGAGTTTTTGTATGTATAAAATGTCCATGCACTTCTAATGGTAAAGGCAAAAGAAAAATTTGATTACGATTTTTCATGGTGTAATTTACGTTTAAAGTTTTGAAAAATGACTTCTGGATTCACCTTGACTGTGCGATGGGAGGCTGCTAACTACCATATTATTTTTTGGTTGATGATGTCAAAAGCACAATTTAGTAGCAAGAACCCAGACAAGTTGTTATATATCTGTATCATAAGATTCACTAGTAAAAAGCTCACTATTTACAAACTCCACTGAGCTTTAATGATCAACAAGCAAACGTCTGGAGGAGTAAAACTCTCTTTGCATCCAAAACTTTCACTCAATTTCGATGTTTAGTTTAGTTACATACTGTAACTGCTGACTGTGAAGCCATTAATCAAAACTATCTCAAAGAAAATGAGGCTTATATCTCAAGGATGCAGCATTAGTTTGTACAGTTGTTAGTTGTATTCTGTTTGTTTTTTAAATGATATCAATCGGTACGTCACTGGAATATCGATTTGTTTACCACTGAATGAGTGACAAATTTTTTGCATATTCTGTCCAGTGGTAATCGTTTCTGTGCTTTGTGAAGACATGACTAAGCTAAGTTAAATTCTTTTCTGAGCCCAAAAGCTCATTTGAATTGATGATTATTTCCGATTTCCTTAGTGTTAATCGGAATGAGAGCCTTCGAGTTGCTGGTATATTAAACTAATTTACTTACCCTGGAAGGATGGAAAGCTAAGTAAGTCTCGAAAGAAAAGGTCATACGAACATTAAAATTTCATCAAGCCAGGAATTAAACCAGAAACGCTGTGGTTAGAAGGCAAAAATCTAACTTACTATGCCAACGACGCCCACCCAACTAAAAGTGTATAAACAATAAAAGAGTTTCCCTGCACAAATCTAACAACAGCAACACCAGTTTTATTACCGAATAAAAGTTAAAATTAATTCACAAAGTAATCTATTAATACAAGAAAGGTAACATTATTTTACTCAGAATAACTACAAAACTAATCCAGCTTAGTAGAACTTAGTAATGTTTAATTACATAGGAGGTAGATTGGCACTAAAATTAGAGCAAAGCAGTTAATAAGTCAATAAAAAGTAAACATAAAAAGAGTAAATGAATTAATAAATAAGAAGAAATGAACAAAATAATATGTACCAGGTGAAAACTCATGAACAAATGTAATCATACAAACCTTTAAATCTTCATGTTTTGGCATTATTGTTACTCTAACACCGTCCACACTCATCACTTTGCCCTTTAGATCAGCTAAATCGCCTTCTTGCACCTTGACAATGTCTCCTGGTTTAAGACTGCACACCTCAGGTTCTTCGCCATCCTTGCTGCTACTCTTAGTTGGCACTGTAGTCAGCAGTCAAGGTTTGCAACAAACAGCATTTATTTTTTGTAGTTTACATGGCATTTTTCAAAGACCAAACAAAATACACTCGCTGAATTAGTTGTTTTTAAATTAAACTATTAGACAAGTGCTTTAGCAACTTGGTACAATACATCGATTAAAAATAAACATATAATATTTAAGTTTCATATCAATTTTTATTCAACTAAAATTGAAAATAGAACAAGTTTTCTGGATTCAAAAATCCATAAATGGCCTCTAATGCATCACATAATGACAAATTTGAAGCATGTTTGTTAAAGATTTGAATTTGTCTTTCAAAATTAGAACCTTTTAAGGCATGTTCAGTCCAGTTCACTTTCTTTTTGTTTACCACTAACTTTACACATACATCACACATATATAACACTTATTTGTAAATATAATTTACGTGGCAAAGAAGCTCAAACGAAACCAATTAACATTTATTGACTGAGACTGAGGGAAATAGTATGTTTTGTGGTCCCAGGCCCGCTGGAAACATGGCCTTAAACACAATATAGGCATGGCTCCACTATTACGATTGTCAAAAACGACTAGAATCGTGGTGGGGAAGCTGAGAATGTTAGTTTTTGTTGGACGACTAAAACCACAGTTTCTATACATATACTGTTATACAGTTTTTCAGAAATGAATCTGTGTTTCATTGCTGAGCATTTGGCTCCGATTTGACATCATTTGTAAGCGTTATCAGATTTCATTCAACTTCCACGATTTTTCACTGCGGTAGGCTAAAGAAACACGATTTGGTCAGAAAACGTAACAATAAATAACCTTTGAAATTGAGCCCTGAAAGGTATAAAAAACACATTGAGTATAACTAACAATAAATGCAACTGACGAAAAGATACTCTCGAGTTCAACATCTTCAGGTGCTGCTTCAAATTTCTCCAGTTCCAAAAGAGTGGGTTTGATTCCATCGGTTACCTGTAGGGAGAGGCAGTATGGTAAATTATGTTTAAAAAGTGATGATAAAAACAGTGTCAGTGCTTCTAAAAAACAGTTGCAGAGTTCTTTTTTTTAAGTTTAGCACTGGATCATGGAAAAAGAAAACGAAACATTGACATTTTGGATGTTAGCCTTCATTGGAATAAAGATGAAATAGAGGATGTTACATGACCACACATGGTATTCACAAGCAGACATTTAACATTGTTTATTTTATAGACAACAATGAGGTACCAGGACAACAATAAAAACAAGGACAATGACTTCTTTGCCAAGACCGAAGCAGTCATGACAGCCATGATATCTTCATATTGTGAAGGGTAGGAGGAAGCGAGGAAGACCGAGGAAGACATGGAAAATGCAAGTAGAGAAGAGCAAGAGTGTCAGTTTGAAGAAGAGGATGCATTGAATCAAGTGAAATGGAGAGTGGGAGTAGGAGAGATTGCTGTTAGAGTGGGGTAAATCTGGCTACCCGCATTTACAAGGATAAACCCAGATCAAAATTGGAATTGATTGATTGATTGTGAAAGATGAACATGGTATCTTCATGGGAATGGGATACCAAGTCACTGGTGGAAACTGGTATGGTATTTCATCAGTGTCTACAGTATATAATAAACAAATTATTACTTTTCAAGAGGTCACTTTTCATCTTCACTCCCACGAGGGACTAACATCTGAAAGAAATGTCATTGTTTTGTTTTCTTTTCTACGGTATAAAACATAGAGTTTTTCTTTAACCATTTTTTCTATTAATAATAGTATTCATCAGTCAAATGATCTAGATAATTAACAATTAGACCTTGAGGACAAATGGACAACGAGTAAATAGTCCATGAGGCCATAGGCTGAATAAGCTATTCAAACTCATAGTCCATGAGGCTGAGAGGTCTAATTGTTATAGTATAAACCTAATAATCGGTCAAAATGGATGTACAAATTAAATTATCGATAAAAGCCTCTGATATTATAGCACGAGGCCATAAACAGGGCTTATTACTTTTTTGACCCGCCATCTTTTCTCTACTAGTAGGCTGTCACAAATAGAGCTCTAGTAGAGTAGCCAATCAGAATGCAGGACCCGTGTTAGACCGTTAGTAGGAAAGGTCCAAGAACTTGTTTTGGTAATTATTTTTGGCGAACAAGATACAGTTTCATGAAAGAAACTATACATACTGTACATGCTTCGTATATCGTCGTTCTCTTTGTTAAGATGGAAAATAATAATTTTATAAAAGAAATAAAACATGTTTTCCCTGCTTTTATAGCTTGGTAAAAACCTCGGAAAAGTTTCTGAGAATTGTCCAGCAGGTGAAAGCCCTCGACAGTATCTAAGGTTAACTAAGGTTAACTGATCTGCTCTCGAATTCTCCCAAATGTTCTCAGTTTTCACCAGGATATAAAGGCACGGATAACATTTTTATTTTTTTAAATATAAACACACCAGTTATTATTTCTCTAATAATTTCTATTCTAATTTGAAACTTACTATGGCGGACATAGCAAAGGTCTTGTACAAGAAACCACCACGGTATCGGTTGCCTTCAAAGAGCATAAAATCCCCATCCTGAGTTAACTCGCCACCAATGCTCCTGTGAACAAAAAATCAAGCCATTGGAAACAAAGTGTGAGCAATAAAATGATAATGAGACGTCACAAAGAGTAAAATTGATAAAAAATCAGAAGGATTTGTTGATATTGTCCAAGAGATGAAGACTAAAAATGTATTTTTCCTAAAAATCTACATGTTGGTGCAGGCCTAAAATTGACACACCGGCTGTACATGGTTGCTAGCAATCAGGTTCACTATTGTCTTCTCATAGTTTTAAGGGGTAATGCCCACTACCAACGTGGTCTTTATGCCCATTGTTGTGGCTTCAAGTTAGCTACTAGCACCTGAATTGTGCTATCTATACTTGAGGAAAATGATTAGTTTTGTATTGATCAGAAAGATTTAACCAGCTAATTTCATTTGGAGACATGTTTAAAAGACAACTAGTCAACAGACAGAAAAGTCAAGAACTGCAGTAACATCCTGAACTTTATTTTCATTGAAGTCTTGTGATAAAGAGTATGTATCTGAGGTGAAACAAGGACAAACAAATTTTAACTCTTAGCATAACAAACCTACACTTATCTAAGTATTAAAAAAAGAATTAAATAACAGTAAATGTTTTAAAACATGAAACAAATACACTTTAAAAAATCAACTTTCCCTGTTCATCACCCACCTCACAGCATCTGCATCAAACAGTTTCTGAGGTGGCTTTCTCTTCCTTTTCTTGGTCTTGTCAGCATTGGCATCCTGTGATCATATTGATTCAAACCAAAACATTAATCAAAATTTTGAGCCATTTAAAACCAATAAAAATTATTAAATGAGTGTAATTGGAATAGATATATCGGAATTTGTTTCAATATCTAGAAATTAATTATTTTGTACTAGTCCTCACCATTCTTTACAGCCATTAGTTATCAATACACTATTTTGCTTCACTAATGCAACCGAAGTGCATGTGACATATCACTACATCAACATGTGTCCAATGTTTGGAGAAGTTACTTTCAGATAGAACAGAACATCCACTTGCAACAAAATGATGCGATATGGAATGCATCAATATCAATATATTTTCAATATCAGACAATATTTTTATAGTCACTTAAACTAGTTTGACTACACGTTTACTAATCTGCAATAACTTTCATTTATTTAGTATTTACCAAGCAACGGTATATACATCCGTATCCATTTTTGCATGCAGTGATTGGCTCCCATAACTCAAGATATCTAAGACTATTAATTGATTTTGATGTGGAAGTCAAAATGTATTGTTTTTTGAAAATAAAGTCCATTTTTATCTCCTTATTTTGGTAAATACTAGATCAACTATTCCCTCAGAGTCGGTGCCTAGAGCTAGATAATTTATATAACTTGACACTTCACATCTTGTTTTATATCCATCACTATTCATCGACCCCAAGGGGGATAGTTGTTAACTAGTTTTCAGACAAGCAGACTAACGCTATAATAAACCTAACAAATAAGCCAGCAAATCAAAAATATGATCTGTCCACTGTGTATCATATTGCAACAGTAATACTGGTTAAGTAGATGAGAGTCTTTGACTCTTTCAGGCCAGGCCACTAATCAATGGTACAGGTTAGTTCCCAGCAGATGCTGGTACTCAATTTACTAACATCGTATGGATGGAATACTAAGTAAGCATTACTGTCCAGAAGAAAGTCAGCAAAGGCAGGGATCATCAAACCTGGGACCTTGAGGTTGGAAGGAAAAGATCCTGCTAACTACCCTTAACATGCCAACAATTTATAATATTATGTTCAGGAATTTAAACTTGTCTAAATTGAGAAAAAACAAAAATAAATAAACTGAATAAAAATTACCTCTGTACTTTTTGCCAGGCCTCTCATTTTAGTGTAGTCAATACGAGGAATCATTTTAAGAGTGACCTACAAGGTATATGAAGCAGTTTACAACTATGAGCAGGTTACAAGTACGAAAAAAGAACAAGTCACTAGGAGATACATGGCGAACAACCTACAAAAATATCTGGTCAACCTACTGTATCAAAACTTTTATAACTATTCTATACATACTTATAAGTAATTACAATGTTTTCTCTATGAGGCATATCTTAGTTTTAATAGATACTAATGTATGCCTACTGCATATTATATCATTTTGCCCTCCATGCTGCCTCCATGAAAGTAAAACTACAATCACCCTCTAAGCAAATTTAATTTTAAGGCAGTTTAAGTATAAGTCTTTTGTTTTTCTTTGAGGAGTCTTAACATCAGGGATTTATTTACCTAATATACAGGCAAATCTTTGCTGACATCAATGTTTACAATCTGCATCATAAGCATAGAATTTTAGGTAGTGAGCAAACAAAGATAACGACAGTTTTACTCTAAAACTTGAGAAAGCTTGTTGAGCTAACAAACACATTAAAGTTTTGACTCTATGCATACAGTTTCTAAACAGGCATTGTGTTTCCAAAATACTCAAAACAGCTGGGGGCAAAACCATTAATTAGCCATACATTCTCTGTAAAATCTCCATCAGATCACAGGATCCAGGGCTTGAAATTTACGACGGCCATGCGGCAATTGCCGTGGATGCCCCTTGCCTTTGCTGTAATGCCCCCAGAAATTTGCACGATTTACGGCCACAAATGGCCTGCCCTTTTTTTAAAGAGTGCCGCCGTGCCTTCAATTCTTATTTTGAGAAACAGGCGTTAAAAATATTTTCATTTATATCCGGAATGAACTGGAAAGTGATCAATGTATATCGAGGTGGTAATCAAATAAGAAAATAGGCGCTTGTCTAGCGCATGTGGCTACTGCAATTAGAAATTATGCAAATAAATGCGAAAGTTTAATACAAATCAAACTGAAGCATATTTGAACCAATTTTTTTCACAATTCTCATTCGATTTTTTGTGAAACAAAACTACTGTAGATTGTTATACTCTACGTACAGCCACAAAAACGAAAGCAAAACCTGTATGGCCTTGGTGCCTTTGACAACTGCCTTGGTGCCCTATTTTTGCCACAAATGTTAAGGCCAAAGTGGCCGTGTCCCCAAAATTAGGGAGTTCAAGGCCTGAGGCAGCAAGTATTAGGCTGTACAGGGTTACAGAGCTCCTTTTCTTTTATATGCTTTGTAACTACAAAAGTCCCCCGTTCAATACCCGGCTAAGCTGAGATTTTAACATTTGCATGATCTTCTTTTTTGCCTAAGCTAACTCAGCTCTCCATCCTTCCATGGTAAGTAAATGAGTACCAGCGTTTGCTGGGAGCTAATCTACAATGGATTAGTGTCCCATACCGGGGGAGTCGCATTTGACACTACAGAAACTGGAGACAACTGCAGGCTGTATGGGTCACTTGGATCGTAAAGCATTAATAAGCTAGCAAGCTAGCCTCCAAAAAAAGTTTAACAAATCATAGCTTCATTACTGAAAACTGCTGCTGCTATCTGGAAGATGTGAAGAGCCAGAAAATTTAGGAAGTTAAATAGCTTTCATTATTATTTAATCAAAACAACATGAGGGTTTTGGCAACATCGAAATTACTTGTATCATTATATCTAATGTGAATCTGCTTTAATTAGATTAACCCAAGAATTAGCAATTTCACATATATTTTACAAAATACCAAAAACTTACTTGAGTGTTGTAAATACCAGTGACCTACTTAAGTTTGGTAAATACCAATGACTTACTTTAGCCTTAAGTACAGTACATAAGAGAACCAACATGTGATACTGTAGCTTTCAATTCAATTTTATAAATTCCCAAGAGAAAAATTGTGGGCCAAAATGCACCAAATTGGAACATGAACTTTAACATGTGATATGCTAAACAACTAGGGGAGATGTTGCTGTTCGTTCTCTAAGCCAATCAAATCACATAATTTTATCTAAATTCGAAAATAAAGGACATCTGCGATGCTACTACTCAACATTCATAACATATTACAAGGGTGTGAAAAACTCCTCCATACATTTTTCCTCGTTCAATTAAAGTTTCCATCAGGTACTTGCGAGCATTTCTGTGGGATGCATTCAAAGTTAGAGCTTGTCGGAAATCTTTGCAAGCTGATTCATAATCGCCTTTGTTGGCACACCTGGTAAGGAAAGATTCAATCATAATGTGATAAGCAACTTTCATAAAACAAACTTTCATTTAAAAACGCCCACAGATGTTAGAGTACCAGACCATAAGCTAAACTTTCTTTTTGAACTCAAACAATGAAACTTTAGGTTCTATCAAAATGAAACTTTAAAATTACTTAAATAATGAATGCTTCTAACAGAATTTTTTTGCCATAGAAATGAATAAATGCATGTAAAACAAGACATTAAAATAATGAGCAGGAATGATGGGACATGATAACTGCAACTTACAATGCTCCACGTGCTACGAGAGCTTCAATGTTTTCCAAGTCAATCTGTAAGGCGTGACTAAGGTATTTCATGGCTGTATCATATTCCCCAGCTTTGAAGTGTTCAATACCTTTAGCGGTGCTATAGAACAAGGAGGAATGAGTGTCCCTTCCATAACTTGAATAGAGGTATGTGAGAACTATATTACAACCTTAGTTTGTTAAATCATTAACCATGACCATTAGCTACTGAATGTGATCATCAACAACCGGCCATGATCATGTTCATTAACTAGATCACGATCACCAACCAAATACCTTGATCATCAACAACCAACCTTGATCATTAACAACCAATCCGGATCATCAACTACCAACCTGGATCATCAACTACCAACCTGAATCATCAACTACCAACCTGGATCAACAACTACCAACCTGGATCATCAACTACCAACCTGGACCATCAACATCCAACCTTGATCATCAACAACCAGCCTGGACCATCAACATCCAACCTTGATCATCAACAACCAACCTTGATCATCAACAACCAACCCTGATCATCAACAACCAACCTTGATCATCAACAACCAACCTTAATCATCAACAACCAACCTTGATCATCAACAACCAACCTTGTTCATCAACAACCAACCTGGATCATCAACTACCAACCTGGATCATCAACTACCAACCTGGACCATCAACATCCAACCTGGACCATCAACATCCAACCTTGATCATCAATAACCAACCTTGATCATCAACAACCAAAGTGGATCATCAGCAACCAACCTTAATCATCAACCACTGATCTGGACTATCAACCACTGACAATGGTCAGGAACCATGACTATCGATCACTGAACATGATCACTATCCACTGAATGTTATCATCAAGAATTGCCAATAATTATCAACCACTGACTATGGTTATCGACCACTGGTTATAAATATAGTTATCAATCACTAACAACAGTCCGAAATGACACGTCAAATTAATTTCACTACTTACGGTGTTAAACTTAAATCTTTTAACTAAATTGTTTTGATTATCAACCACTAACCATTATCTTAAAAAACGATTTTAGACCTTATTAAAATATTTATTGTAAAGTTTTTATCGCTTTGATTTCAGCAATTATATTTCTAAGTTGACTTCAAATGATTGGTCAATCTAGTTGATTTAATTTTACATTGCTAAATGCAATAGCAGATGCCCAGAAGAAAATGCAATAATAAAGAAGTCAATTACATTAGTGTTAATTAAAATAACTGTGTTACTACAAACGTACGTTTCCATGGACCATTTGGCTGACTGCTTCTTCCTCAAACTGTCAAAGTATTCTTCCTTACGATAGTTACAGCTGGAAAACAGCAAACTCTTGATCAGTAAAGATACAATTTATGAGAACAACAAAAAGAAACTATTTCATAAAATGAATGGAACAAAAATAATCAAAAAATCAATTTAAATGATTATCTAGGACCATTAAACAAGTTGGAAAGATCTCTGTCTTCCGACCACAAAGGTCCTGGGTCAAATCCCAAACACTTCAATAGTGATTTGAATATTAATTCTAAGTCACCTTCTTTTTCACCAAAACTGACTCAGCTTTCCATCCACAAAACGTCAATTAATAGAAGAACAGCATTTGCTGTGAGCTAAACTACAATGCATTGGCATCTTCTTAAAATGTTTCCTTTACCTTTAGCTTTTTCCCACACAAATGTAATAATAAAAATTTAATATGAACTAACC
Source organism: Zoanthus sociatus (assembly GCA_025331085.2). Lineage (NCBI taxonomy): Eukaryota > Metazoa > Cnidaria > Anthozoa > Zoantharia > Zoanthidae > Zoanthus > Zoanthus sociatus. Next base: position 14,454 of record JAOBAY020085797.1, read on the forward strand.
TTAATCACTCGATGCAGAATAATATACAAAGTATCCTTTTACTTTTAAGATATGAGACAGAGAGGATCCTTAGCAGTAAACAAGCAGCCTCAGAATTGATTTCATGAAAATTAACCAACTTCGGCAGGGTTTTAGCAGTAAACAAGGCACCTCTGTATTAATTCCAAGGAAATTAACCAACTTCAGCAGTGTCTTACTGTAGCAGTAAACAAAGAGACTCAAATATTGATTCTAAGCAAATTAACCCACCTTTGTAGCATTCTTGGTAGGGAACAAGGAGCCTCAGTATTGATTATTAGCAAATTAACCTACCTCTGTAGCGTCCTTAGCAGTGAACAAGGAGCCTCAGTATTGATTCCAAGCAAATTAACAAGTGTTGCAACATTCTGAGGATTGGCAAAGCCAACATGCTTTTTCAAATAACGATTGAAACTAGCCCCTTCCTCATGTCTTGCAGCCCTGGAAATTAAAAGATAAATTGATTTCAGCAAATTACAATTAATTAAAAGCGATAGTTAAACTAATTCAGGTGTGATACTTATCAACCAATTTTAAACTTATCAATTTCATAGTGTTTGTAATAAGTACTAAAAGACAGATTTTCCAGATCTCTTTTAACAGAGAATCAAGAAAATTACTAAGTTTCAAATTTCAAAAGAAAGCCTGCTGCATTTTGTACTGCTATTATCTTGTTAGAACTAAAAAGTGGAGTCTACAGTATAAATGTGTACTATATCTGAAGCATTTAGTTTTTTTTTAACAGTTCATCTTGAAAGCTTCATTAAATTTGAAGTCAAACTGCAGTATCAAAAAAAAATTAATACCTTTTGATTACCAGCTCTGGATCTTCAATGATCCCCTGCAATATAAAAATGTTTTTATTATGAAGTCTTATATAATCATTATGTTATGGACCATAAATTCATACAATCCTAAAAACAACAAAAGCATTTAAAATTTGTTTTAAAAATATGCACTCTGACTATATCAATCAATCAATTCCAATTTTGATCCAGGTTTATCCCCGTAAACGGGGGTAGCCGAATTTACCCCACGTTGGCAGCAATCTCTCTTACTCCCATTCTTCATCTCACTCGATTCAATGCATCCTCCTTCTTCAAACCAACACTCTTGCTCTCCCTCTCCACTTGCACTTTCCATGTCTTCCTCGGTCGTCCTCACTTCTGTTTTGGTCGTCCTCACTTATAAACCTTAGTTACTCCAAGTCTTCTTTGGCCAACCTACCATCCTTCCTACTTCCACCTCCAGCTCCATTGCTCCAAAGCGAACATTGCAGACTCTCTCTCGAGATTCAATCAATGCGAACCTAAAGACACAAGTGGGGAGGGATTTGACTTTGTCAAGGCGGTCGCTGAGGAAAGTGTACCTGTTGCTCTGACAGCGAAACAAGTTAAATTGGCTTCTGATAGTGACCCAGAACTTGCTAGCCTGAGACATTACATTTCATGTGGGGACTGGTCTCAATGTAGGATGACATCTTATGCGTGTGTCAAGGATGAACTTTGTATGTTGTGCAAACTTTACAGGGAGAAGTCTTGCGTCTTGCCCACAAGGGACATCAAGGCATCGTAAAAATAAAGGCACGTTTAAGGACAAAGGTTTGGTGGCCAAAGATTGACTCAGACGCAGAGCGGATGTGTAAGTCTTGTCATGGATGCCAAGTCGTAGGTGAATTTCAAGTTCCTGAGCCCATGAAAAGAGTAAAGCCGCCTACTGGACCCTGGCAAGACATCGCCATAGACTTGGTGGATCCTCTTCCCACTGGAGAAAGTTTGCTCGTAGTCGTAGACTATTACAGTAGATTCCACGAGGTAGCGATCATGCGCTCAACAGCAGCTAAGAGAGTGGTAGATGTATTGACACAGATGTTTTCCAGATATGCATTTCCATTTACACTCAAATCTGACAACGGTCCTCAGTTTTGCTGTAAGGAATTTGAGAAGTTTCTCTCTGAACACGCGTACGGAATTGAACATTTGACATCTCCACCACTCTGGCCGCAGGCCAATGGACATGTCGAAAGACTAAATAGAACTCTGCTTAAGTCTATGAAAGTTGCTCACGTCGAGGGAAAGAACTGGCGTGAAGAGTTGCAGAAGTTTCTGTTAGCATATAGAACCAAACCGCAAACAAACACTGGTGTTACTCCTGCGTCCCTTATGTTTGAAAACAAAACTTCCAGAGGGACGAGGGAGCAGGGATCGTGATTGGAATCATACGTTGATCCACAAGGAATATGTTGACACCAAGGGGGGTGCCACCGAAAGTCCTGTAGCGCCTGGGGATCTGGTTCTACTGAAGAACACAAAACGTCTGGCAAACTGAAAGCAAACTTCGACAGTGAGCCATACCTAGTGCAGACTAAGGAAGGCAGTGAGGTGATTGCTAGGTCCAAAAAGGGTGTGGAATATAGGCGGAACAGTGCATCGGTTAAGCCGTACAACCCACCAGGAGAATTCAATATTTTGCTTACCAGTTATAAAATAACTTGTTACTGCATAGTATCTGTGACAGGTTTTATCTTTAACGAGTATCTCAATTTTTTTTGATTTGTTTTCTATAAATAATGATTTTAGTTTACCCTTCTTAAGCTTGGCGTTAGATGGCAAACGTGCGCTTGGCTTACAGCACTATCTTCTTGTTGTCAGTCGTGGTATACCTTTCCGTATATTCCTCCATCCCAGCCAATAGGTCTAAATGATGTAGCAGGAATCCCGTATTCACTTTTGGAGTTAGTTTATCTAGCGGGTAAGTTATCAGTTTATCTTAAATAAAACGAAGTGCAAGTTTGTTGTTGTAATTAAGTTAAATGTCTCGGTAAATTTGGTTGTAAAAGTAAGTCAGTTCATAAGTCCGTTTAAATATTTGCTTCAAGTTAGTTCAAGTAGCTTTATATTCACTCAATTTTGCAACATAATGCTCTCCAAAATGTTATGGATTTTGTCTGAAGCGAAGGCAAAGGAATCCAAATGCCATTAAACATAGCTACTATAATTTTACTTACACAACAACACCTTTCTCCAGATGGCAGAAAAAATGCTAACTCATGCCTTCATGGTGCAATAACAGTGATCACATGACCTAGTCTAACATGGCATAGCCTAATAATGCAAACGCTCGATATATTAGTAAAAATCTTCTAGTAACATTTATAAATATACTTGACAATGTGAAACGTAACTTTTTCCATTGCAGGTTTTTTCTGCATGGTCCAATGCATTTACCATTTTCATTACGTGGAAACTTGACATTGTTTTGTAAGGTAAATTAGTTGCCATTCTCAGAATGCCTATCACGCAAAACCAAGGCAACTTTCAGTGTTGTTTTTGGTTGAAATATCAGTTAAATATCATAATCATCAACTTACATTCTAAACTGGACAGATAAAAACAATAAACCATTTATTGCTATCAATACAACGGATACCGTAAAATCTTAGTATAACTGAACAGAAACTCTCAGAAATATTTTCTTTCAAATTACAAAAACCGTACGTTCTAAAAATATCCCCTAAAACAAAGCACCAACAATCAAAACACAAACACCAAACATTAAAATTCATCTAAAACATTTGAAAAAAGTGTTTAATTCTAACGCAGCAACCACAAACGAGGCTGTTTTTTTTTTCTTTTTTTTTTAAGCTTGCAAATCCTAATCTATTTTTTGGGGAGTTTCTTGCAGTTTTAGCATTTTTGGATGCTAATTAAAACAGATTTTGCAAATCATCAGTTGACGTATTCTCAAAATCACCTAAAAGCGCAAAAATAAAGTGAGTTAAAAGTAGAGCTGTCAATCTTGGCTTTGTTTAAAAATATTTTTGACAACTTCAGAAGCTTAATTACCTAATAAAAAATTCAAATTTTTATTAATATTACAAAAATCGCTCACGTTTCTCCATAACCGAATGTTTTCATCTCTCAGTTTGTACAAGTCTGTAAATGTTGAACTATAAAAAATTGGCTTTATAAAGTT
>JAOBAY020085808.1:0-10480 GCA_025331085.2 Zoanthus sociatus
CGTTTCTAGCGTTCTGATTGGTTCACTCAATCTCGGTTATCAGCTCATATACCGAATGACCATATATGGAAATTAACTGTGTAAAGTGTTGCCAAGCTAAAAAATGCCAGAATAGCATTTTGTTGTCATTTTCAAGTATGGAAGGGTTCGGAAAGCTCATGAAATTTAATAAAACAATTCTTCTATTCGCGCTTGTTGGATATGTGATGATTATATATAGCCAACTCGGCGCTACCCGCCTCGTTGGCTATTTTACCGTCACATATCCAACGCGCGCTCTTGGAATAATTGTTAATTATAGTATAATGCATACTTACTGGAGATAATTCAGAATGTTGCAACTCGATGGACCTGTATGGAGATTAATAGCTCGCCCAAAAAGAGTAGTAAACATCAATCGATCTACACTTATTTCTTGCATGCATAATATTTTGTTATTTGTACGTGATACTTTATGGTATATTGCTTCGCACAAAGAGACTTTCAGCAGCGGTTTTAAAAAATACGTACTCGTGATACAGTGAAATTGAATGAAGGCTAGTCCTCGCGTCTCGTACCTTATCTGCTGGGCTCAATGAGCCCAATTGCACAAGCTGCTGAGGAGGTCTGGGGCAATATTCTCAAGGACATATTTGAAATTTGGGCTTTTAGATTTGCTTTGATTGCATGTAATATTCAACCTTTTTTAATTTTGAAAATAAATTTGGCCATTTTTTGGAAAGCGTCCTGTAACATAAAGGAATCAAACAAATCTAGTTCACTAAGGCTGGTGTTCAATCCTTAGAGTTTAGTTGATAAATTCTAAAATTTTTTACATTAAATCAATAAGTATTCCTTTTGTAAAGACGTTGTAATTATTATTTCAAACTTGTTTAGGGCATCTACTTGTAGCTGGTAAACAGTCAAATGGTTTCTTTGAGGAGTTTCGTGCCACGAAACAAAATTATTGATTCAGCAAAACTTTCGCACATTCACTCGACTCGGAATTTTCTACTATAGGTTGCCACACATAAAGTTACCTGAGAAATTTCAGTGCCGTTTTTGCTTGTTCTTGCTGGTGTAGAGGAATAGAGGCCTTGAGACGATGAACTTGATTGGGTAACTCGATCCGAATTTTGATCTGAGACTGGTGTTTGCAGAGTCATCAAGGAGTCGCTGCCAGGATATCTACTAAGATTTTGTAAGTTGGACGGACTTTTAGATCTCGATGGAGACACATAGGCCATTGGCTGAGTTACCGGTGTGGCGGGGATCATACGGCCTGGGGACCAGAGCTGACGTTGAGTTAGTGGTCAGTGCATAGGGAAGGGGTGCCGTGGGGAGAACGGCGGACGTAAAATTACAAATTAAATGAAAATCGAGAATGATAAGGCTCAGTTTTTGGAAAGAAATAATTGCTCGTTTATTTATCACTTCTAAAAAGGGAGTTGAAAACGTAAAACTAATTTTACTAATTTTAAAAATATAAGAAGCAAAAATAAAAAATGCTACAAAAATAAAAGCTTTCATGTTGTCAGCCAAATAATGTTAATTGAGTGACAAGATAAAAATAATTAGATCAAATTAAATTGAATTAAATCAAATTAAAATTTAAATTAAACTAAACAAACATTTCTGAGCTTACAGACAGGCCATACCTTTATTTGATCTTCTTGAGGCTTCCTCCACAACGCTCATGCGTCTAAGAACATCAGATAATGCTGACTTAAGGAGAACAATTTCACAGTTTTGCTCAGAAACTTTATTCTCCAATGCATTAACCTTATTCTCCAGAATTTCACTCAAATTCAACACCTTTCCTGTCAATGACAAAAATAAGCAGTTTGTTTAGAAAAAAAGTTGTCACTTTTATGCTTTTTGATTTTTCTTAAAAACATTTTTACAAACCACAGTTTGACCAAAGTGACATTACAGATCACGAGCCTGTAACTGTGTGATTGTTTTAAAGGCCATGCTGGTTGCTGTATTATACCCATACTTTACATTACATGACAGCGAGGCATATGTCAAACGCTTATAATTTAACAAACAAGTAAACAATAGTTTTATTCTTTCCTAGATTGCGTATGAGTGAATCTCTTAACAGAAGATAACTGAACAATAAGGCCTTGTCCACACTAGTGCGGATCCAAAAGTGTTCGGATCCGTTTATACCGTAACGCATAAGTTGATTCGCGTCCACACTAGCGTTTTTGTATCGTATCCGACCGTCCACACTAAAACGCATCGAATTCGCCATGTCACGCTGTGTAAACATTTCGTTTTGGCGCGAGAGCCTGGCATTCAATCACGTGGTACAATTGACGTCATCGTTTTCATTTTTATTCGGATCCGACCGTCTACACTGATGCGCTTGGCCGGATCAAAGTATGCGGATCCGTTTTGCTTCACTTTCGAGAGCGTTTTGAAAAGTATGCGGATCCGGTGAATACGATTTGCGTTTTATAGTGTGGACGGAAGGCCTAAACGCAACAAAAAGTATACGGATACGATCGTATTCGTATTAGTGTGGACGGGGCCTTAAAGTTTTTTAAAACCCAAATTTTGTATGAATTTACACTTTGACAAACATGTTTTAACATTTGTACATACCATATTCAGTGCAATACGAGTGACCAACTGTGACAGTGTGATAAGAGCTCAAAAAATATTTTGAGACTCGAAGATAATAACAAAGTAAAGCAGTTATATCCTCACAAGTGTGAATTGTTTTTGCATACCAGAGTGCTCAAACTCAATAGAGTGAGCCATGCAAAATGCAAAGTAGTATAAGTCACAAGGACAACAAAAGCAACTTCGCAATCCCAAAATACGAGAGTGCTCCGCAACAAAAACAAAATCTTGGCAAAGGTACAAATTTGTCGAGGAGCGAAATAAATAAACACAAATAGTGGACTTTTTTAGGCACAATGATTGTTTCTTGTTGGTTCACAAATGTTTCGCTGGTTAGGGTTTTATCAGTGTAACTAATTTATTCTACAAGATTAGAGTTCAAGTAAAAAAGAAACAAAAGCCTTTATACTAGTTTTTAAATTCTTAACAAAGGCTTTTGTTCTTTTTTTTAATATGAATATATATAAATCACAGACTATTTTATAATGGTAATGATGACTCCTCAGAAAAATATAAATATTAACACAACTGAGACAACTATTAACTCGATATTGCCTATATTTCGACCATATAGGATTAAACAGAACTGAGACAACCATTAACTCGATATTGCCTATATTTCGACTTTATTAAACGGTCTTCATCATCAATAGCTTGAGTTAATGCATGGTTGTCTCAGTTCTGTTTAATCCTGAGTATACGTATTCAGAGGAGGCTTGATCTCAGGGCAATGAGATGATTCAAAAAGGTGCTTGCCAATGTGCTAAGCTCATCATGTTCATTCACGCGTAAGGAGGCGCGACTATACTTCTCACGGTCACCGAGATATCAGGCAATACATCCTGAGCTCAAGAATTTGTAGATAATGTGTAAACGATTATCATAGCTTTTCTGCTTCATTGCCCGAGAGTTTTCTGTTTGCTGCCTTCTTTAACAAAGCCAATTTGAATGACTGATTCTCACGCACACTAATATCATCTTACAATTATCTTAAAACCAGGAAAAAAAAATCAGGAAAAAATATTGGCAATTGGAAGAAGTTAGTTGTAACGTTACCAGCCTAACTCAATCAGGGTCAATCAGTGTTTCATGCAAGGGATATCGGTTTGGCTTACAACTGTTTTTGTGACTTATAAACCAAGACTTTCATGACATCACAGTAAATAATCGCGGTATATATTTTTATGTTAATGTAAAACATTTTCAGTGCATACATATTTTTTCGCGGTAAACATTGTTCAAAGTTTTACCGAACAAGAATTTCTATGGCTTGTTCATTCGATAGAAAAGCAACTTGTCACATTAATTATTTAGATTTTTATCAAATTTCTCATTGATTTTTTAAAGTATGAACCTAATGAAACTATATTTACGTATTTATATTGACTGCAAACCTAAATTCCCTTGATTAAATTGTGACAGTTAACACAGGGGAATAAGTTTCCTCAACAAATAATTTCGCATGGCAATATTTGGTTTTATAAACGTATGGGAAAAATTAGCATGCCATGCTAGCATTTGTCAAAGAAAGCTTGTTCTGCTTTGCAGAGTTTCAGTCGAAAGTTTCTATTCATCAAACATGTCTTTATAGCTTTTATAGTTTCTTATTAAATTAAAGAGATTCAAGATTTGAGGCATTCAGCCCAATTTTACTTACTTGTGTAGTACAAAGGCGCTAAGAGCGAAGCAAGTCCGATTCCCGCCACAAATGCACTAACGGTGACTTGGTTGTAAAAGGCGGTCAAAGACAGAAACGTCAGTTCGCTGAGAGAAACACCTGATTCAACTATACTCACACCAGCAAGATGGCCACGAACTTCTTCCACTGTGACTAGCACGACTAAGCCAGCGACAAACAACAGCACAACCAAGATTGTTTTGGACAGGAATGAACACTTCTGAATAAACCATGGAGCAAATATTTTTACAATCAAAACTGGCAGGGCTATGGCGATTATTACATTCGATGTAGCGATTCGGCTTCCAGCTAAAAAGTCTTGTGCCGCAATGAGTGATATTTCATCAAATATTAAAGAAAGAATACCGAATGCAACAAAGCACAAAATATTCCGCGTTTTTTCTTTCCCTAAAGTATCCATCTCTTGTGTGGACTCCGTATTCTTTCTCTCACTTTACGCGTTTCTGAGAAACAAAAGCTTGCCAGTGGCAGTTCATGTTTGTTTTGTATAATCGGTTGTGCTGTTCCTTCTCACATATCCTTGAAAACGTTCAAACGTCATGACTACATAATGAATATATTAGCAACAATTTGATTGAATAATAACATTATATTTTATAACCATCTTTTAATTTTAAACTACTTCATAATAAGGAATTCAAAAAATTTAGGAATCAAAGTGATTTTATTGAATATTCTTCTTCTCCGGTTGAAAAATAACTTATACACTGAGTGCCTCAATATTCATGTTTTTAAGTACTGAGTAACCCTGAAAGTAAATCATGTAGCTTTTCAACCAAAACTTGAGTCTTGCTCACAATAAAGTTGTGATCCAAAGATCAAAGCTAAATGTTTATAACTTTTTTTTTTCATTTCAAAAATTTAAGATTGAATTTATGACCGGCCATAAACGTACTTAATGTGCCATAGTAAGTTAGTTTTATATAAAACTGTACAAGCTTTTTATCTCCCTTGAGGCAGTTTGTTTTATACAAATGTTGTCCCGCAACGCTTCCCTCCCCACAAAATGGCTGCTCAACCACAGGCAGCCTAGCTGAAAAAGAGCATACTATAAAATCTCGAAAATGCTTAATCTCGGAAAGAAGCCAATCTCGAAAAGAAGCTCCCTACTTAGTTGGCAAAAATAACCTCGAAAAAAGCCCAGTAGGCTACATTTTGAGATAGTATAACCTTTTTTCAAGCCTGTGGGTACTGGCAGAAAAGAGCAATGAACAGACAAATTTTCAGTGTTGTACGTAGATATATGCAGCCCTTAAATGCAGCACTCTTTAAATTTTCAGTGTTGTATGTAGATATCTGTGGCGCATATTTGAGTGCGGCGCTCTTTAAATTCTTGGTGTTGTACGTCGATATATGCTGCCCTTATTTGAGGGAGGTGCTGTTTAAAAACTATTTGTAGATGATAATTGACAAGAACTATTAATAATAAAGTAAAGAAGTTTAAAATGTCATTTTGCATGTCGTTCATTGTGCCATTTTGTGAAGTTGTGAAGTATAACATTAGCAATCACTGCAGTTTCCGCCAAGTTAGCGTATTGACCACACCAATTGATGTTTGGTTCTAATTGCAATAATTGGTAATCGCAAGAATTCCACTTTTCTGCTAAACAAATCTTAGTTATGCCTTAAACAAGCCAAGTTCCATTTTAAGACTGATCTCCCTCCACAAGCAACTCAGTGATTTGTGCGACGTTTATTTGAAGGAAAACAAGCGAGTACGTTAAACGAGCAATAGATTTGTAAAAGCTAAAGCTTAAGTCCTTTACGAGCCAGGCGGCCTATGGAGCCGAAGCTTACTCCGGTTTCTGTAGTGTTAAGCGGATGAAAGGCTTTGGCTTTCCCTCGACGGGACACTAATACATCGCAGATTTGCTCCCAGCAGACGCTAGTACTCATTTACCTATACCCCGAAAGAATGGAAAGCACAGTTAGCTTGGGCAGAAAAAAAGGGCGCACAAATATTCAAATCTTGGCAAAGCCGGGATCGAACCGGAGCTCAAGTGGTCGAAAAGCAGAGATCTCACAGCTGTCCCAACCATGCCGCCTTAGCTTTAATGAACATAGAGCGCTGACAAATATGTGCGGTAAATTTGCAATTGCCGACATAAGAAACTAGCTATTACCGATAAATTCCAAGAATTTATAAAAAAAAACCATACTTATCGGGAAATTACCGTGTTAACGTTTTCGCGTTCGCTGATAGGTCAATTCTGGAACATTGCCTGTTTCCTTGTTGGCTGCAGTAACAACGAGAAAGAGATGTTCCTCAAACGAGCAACCGTTTAGAACAATAGCTACAAGGAAGACCGGCTTATTCATTGCGCTAAGCTGTACTGAAGCGACGTATTGTGTTGAAAAGGATTTTACCTTAAATTTGTAAAATGATTTGGTGAACAAATCAAAGTGGTTGAATATTTATTGAAGTTAAATCTATAACGTAACCTTTCTTGTCCATTAAAACTACAGTCAATCAGAGGTCTGGAAAGACGTTCAGTATCGGTAGTATTCTACCCGGCTTCTCAGTCGCTACTTTCGTGCGACTACCGAAATGGTGCCAAAATTGAATGCATACGTTAAAAAGAGAGCATTCTGCAGCTCCCACGAAGGGACATAGAATAACATAGATGAACAACTTAAAACGTTAACGCCACAAATTTTTACAGCAATTTATCCCACCTTTATACTCTTGCGATGTTTGGTGTACTTTATTTACAAAATTGTCTAAGTTCGTGAGTTCGTGTTTTATCTCCTGACAAATAGAACACGTAAAACCTTGTTGTCTTTATAGATCTCAAAGAACCTTTAAACAAGTCAAAGGTCGATGAACACGATCCGACAACAAGCACCTTAAACCTCGCTGTGCTGTATTGAAAACTTTCAATCTAGTTGGATGCAGAAAACATTTCGCAAGGTGAAAGGTCAGTGAGCATGACCGATAACAAACACCTAAAATGCTATCTAACTGTCAAAAGTAAAGAAAAACTTTATTAAGGTAAAAGGTACGTAAAATCTTGCTGTAATGTCTCAAATATTTTTAAAAGACCTCTTAAAGGTACAAAAAATATTTAATATAAGGTCAAAGGTTGTAAGCATGACCCGATGACCCGATGAAAACAACGTAAAATCTTGCTGCGTTGTCTAAAATGTCATTACACTCAAAGAACCTGGTAAAGGTAAAGAAAACATTTAGCAAGGTCAAAGGTCGAATGGTAAGCCTCAGCAGTGACAGACACTAGTTCCCAGACCATATTCAAACTCAGTTCCTCCATCTTTTTTTCGTAGCCATAATCTTGGTCAAGAAAAACATTTTCTTTGATTGTGAAACACACTAATCCACCAGGTTTTACGACCCTTACGATTTCTTCCATTGCTCCCTCCGCCTTAACATGCGCTCTTGTAAAAACGCCTACACAAATCGTAGCGTCGTACGAGTTCGAATTTATCTTTAATGGTTTTCGCGGACCTAAAACATCTTGAAAACAGTTTCGATAAACGTTCTTTCTTCTAGCAATGGCTAGCATTTCTTTGCTTGCATCCAAACCGTCAATGTTGTTAAAACCCATTCTTTGAAGGTGTTCAGCAACTTGTCCTGTCCCGGCTCCAACGTCCAGAATCCGACTTTGCATTCCACTTTGGCGGTTTTTTAACACCTTGGCCAAAGTGGCAGCGGCAATTTCAGGTGCAACATAGCCGCGCATTTGTTTGGTCTCCTAGGAGTGTAGGATAAACAAAATTTCAAAAATGTTTTGTTGTCATAGTTTGGCGTGTCGCTCTGTTTTTGTTGTAAAACTACGTGAATCTAATGCATTTTTGTTTTGTTATTATTATTCTTTTTATCATCGTTATAATTGTTTCTGTTATCATTATTATTGTTAGTAATTACATCTGTGTTATACTGGAACTATTCGCTATTGAGCCAGGTATGAGCATTTTGTTTTTTTTATGCAGATAACTTCAGTAAAACCACCATTTGAAAAGTAGTCCTTTTACAGTAAACAATACCTTAATTGCATGGCTATTACAACAACATCGTTTAAGGCAAATTTAATGGCAATATTTCGAGTAGTAGTCTCCAGCTTTGGCTTGACAAAGAGTTGCACGGCAACTCGAAACATTTTGCTATTAAATTTGCCTTAAATGATGTTGTTGTAATAGCCATGCAATCAGATTTTGTTTATTTACCCCGAGAGTGACGTCTATTACTTGCATCTCTATAACAAGAGATCCAACATCTAATCATTTCCACAGTTTATCTCAGTGCGTCGTGCGGTCCTTTGCATCCAAAAGAATTTAAAGGACACTGACACCATACCTGGGGTTGTTACTTCTGTCTGAATCCACTTCTCTTTGGGGTCGCAACACAAAGGATATAGTAACATCCGCGGGTTATCGCAAAAGTGACTTCTGCACCAATAAACGTCGGCTTCCACAATGCCAACAACGAATAAAGCTGCTGATAGGATACACACTGCGGCTTGAAAACTTTTCATCAGTAATCACAAATATGTAAGTTGCTGGTTTGAGGAGCTTGTTTGAATACAACGTTACAGGAATTCTAATGAAACTCATTACAATTCAACGCGTAACCTGATTATTTAAATGGTGAAGTAAGTATCAACAATCAAATTTCGCGCGAGGTTAATGCGCCAATGTAACCAGGCCGCCTCTACAAAGTCGAACAAAATGGTCAGTGGTTGTACACTAAATTGCATCATTTCGCACATGGTGGCAAAGAAAATTTATTGAATATCGCAGAATAACTTCGTATGTTACGATGCCGTTGAGTTGTCGGTTTTACAAACATCTCTATCCTGAAATCGAAGATGTAGTGATGGTGAATGTTCGCAGTATTGCGGAAATGGGCGCGTATGTGAATCTTCTAGAGTACAACAATATAGAAGGAATGATTTTGCTCAGCGAGTTGTCGAGAAGGCGAATTCGTTCAATAAATAAGTTAATTCGAGTTGGAAGAAACGAGTGCGTGGTTGTTATTCGTGTGGATAAAGATAAAGGTGAGACTGAAAGTATTGTTTTGTAGTGAATTTCATTCCACTTTAGTTTTGCAGAGGGTAGCATGTCTACTCCCGGATTTCAGGGTGAAAAAACCTGGGTTCTAATAAGAAATTTCTTCAAATAATCTGATAAGAAATATTCTCTTGAAGTTTCTTAAATATGGACTTTAAATTCTCTAAGAGTTGGAGAATTGTTTTGAAGGGTCTTTATAGCTTTTTAAAAGTGTCTGAATTGTCTACTTGTAAATCTTCCATGTCTTTAAACTGAAACAGAATATAAACATCTTTGAACATTAGCCTTACATTAAACGCAGTGACTATTAGTAATACTGAGTATTAGCCAATTTCAAAAATACCATAACACTCTTTTGGAAGCACAACTGGATTTGGGTTGGGCGCTGCTGGAGGTCGCAAACACCTTGGCTGATCAATTCTTGCCAAAGGCAATGCTATGGTGCCTTTCTGGATACAGCTTGCACGTCGTTTAGTTCTCCATCCCGCGCTAGCCGGCTGCATTCGCACTTCCCTCTCCAGATGTAACAGGACTTCTGCCAATTCTTGTCACCAATCGTATTTACTGGATCTCATGTTACTATGTCGCTATTTCTCCTCGGCTTACCATACTTGCTGCAAGCCGTGCTATAACATACATATGTAATTATTTGGTTATATCTTATTTCTATATATACTTGTATGAGTCGCATTCATACATGACTGGCGGTTCCATGATCCAAGTCAGTTAAGCACAGGGCACTCGAGAACCTTGAACCCTCGTGGCCGGTGGGAGTTCAGACTCTCGGTGTAGAGGCAGGGTCGTTAAGAGTAGCATAGGGGTCTAAATGATTACATATACTATTTTGGCGGTTCCTTTTTATACTTATAGTATTATGCCAAAAAACCTTATTCTAATTATTAAGGCCCCTATATTACCGGGCCACCTTCCTTGCCATGCAGTTCCACGGAGATCCCACCTGAGGATGTCCTGGTACCAGTACTTCTCTGGTGATCCTTTTGATGCCTTTGCCGCTTGGCAGAATCAGCCGGGACCGTCCCTCGCGTGTTTGCCCGCGTGCTCATGTTGAGGTGATCCGTTTCTTCAGTGCCATGAAAGAGAAAGGAATGGTCCAATCCGTACATGCTAAGCCTTCTAAGCATT
>JAOBAY020085818.1:0-10480 GCA_025331085.2 Zoanthus sociatus
CACTTCCATCATTGTATTATAAAAAGTCTGAAAACGTTGTCAGTGTCGGTGTCACAGCAAACAATTCGGCAATCTTTTAAAACTTTATAAACTTTTCCAATTTCAACTTCACTTTCGCCACTTTCCCATCTTCGAGGTAAGAATTTGTCAACTTATTCAACTGAAATTATTGATCTTTTTTGCACTTTGCTCTAAGATTTAATTGATCTCAATCAGATAGTTGAAAGTACTTGCACTGTCAGCTTTGTTAGTTCATTCATTCATTTATTGAAGGTGGTTTTTCATGGCGTTTTAACAGCTCACTCGATTTACCAACATTTTTTTGTGAAAAACAAGATTTGGTTCAATGGTTGAAAGGGTTTGCTTCTTAAAGTTTAAACATTTTAAAGTGAATTTTAAATGTTTAAAACTCAGCTCGATGTGTTTCTGTAACATTTACTGTTTGTAAATCAAAATAAAAGACAACTTCTGTTAAATTATGGCATAAGATTTAATTTGTCTGTCACGATATGAAAACAAAATGAAGTGTTAACTCATAAATTAGTAAATAATTAATTCACTTGGGTGTTGTCAAAATTCCAGTGAACTTCCCTCGCCTAAACCCGTTCAAAGGTTCGGAAAAGTACCTTTTCTGGTTTGAAATTATACAAGTTTTTCCTTGTTTTGGCATTACTCACTTTGCACCCACCCTCAGTTCAGAACAACTTCTTAGCTGGTTTCCATGGAGGGTCCAGTTTCGATGCCTTGTAATAGTAAATACATAAGGGGTAGACCCCAAAATATAAAGAGAGGAAGCATTGAAGTTACAAATTGATAACAATAATTTGTTGATATTGCTAATGGTAACCAGCAGTAAGTCCAAGAAGAATGGCTAAATTGACACTAAAATCATAATGGTGGCTTGCGGGTAACAGCATGATTCACACTCATCACAGACGCAAATGAAAGGTAAGTTTTCAAAAATATCCTATCCATTAAGTGTTAATAAAAATTGTTCCAACAACTTTTTGCAGCAGTACACATTTGAAAATATTAAACTCAGCTAGGAAATTCATGTAAAACTAACTATGTACAGGTAACTACCAAAACAACTCTTTCCAAGTATCATTATCGCTTCAAAACTGATGCATTCTGATTGGTCAAACCTCATGACGCACACCACCTGATGAAACATGTTAGATTATTACCAGAACCAACATATTAGTATGTGATCGCAGGGCTCTGGGAATAAGATATCCAAATACCATACAATCATTTTTCATTTGTTTACAAAACAAAACATAACAGTTTTACAATTGAGGAAAAAACGAAAATTTGTTGCAGCTGCAGTTTTAACAAAGTTAATTGATGAAAATAAAGGATTTACATGCACGCTGCAACTTGTCTGAGTGTATATTAGTGGTTGCATAAATGCAGTTAAAAACAAAGAAATATGCACGCTGGGAATTAAAAAAGTGGTTGTTAGTTGCATTAACAGGGTGCTTTTATAAAAAAATGAATGGAAAATAATTCTAATTATACCAGGCCAAAAAAGAGGTGGTCATAACAATGAGGTGGTCGTATTAACGAGGTGGTCATAAGGCAGGATTTCACTGTATACTCAAAAAGCTACACAAATAGTGTAAGTGAAGCAAGCAGACGAAGCTAGTACTAACATGATATGAAGGTATATTAAATTTATTCATACTAACATGATATATTAACATATTATTAATTATTTAAGAGTATGTCAAGTTTTACTAGACTACTGTTCAAATGCAGCGAGACACAGAGATAAGTAATTACTAAATTCTAATTATAATAAGTATAAAAGCTCTGTATCACCTGATTTGAAGCTATCATCCTTGTACATTCCTCTGCGAGGCTGAATTGTGTTGCTGTATCAGGGAGTTGATTCATTTGCACAACATCCATAGTGTCCTTCAAAATTATAATTAAACATAGTTGCTTGATAATCAGAGTGTAAAATGTACTCTATGCTAAATAGACACACTCAAGGCAAAAGGATCGAAGTGATGATACCAAAAACTGATAAAAATAGATGACTAGGTCTCTATCATTCAATTTTATGAACTTCTGCAAAAAGACTTTTTGAGTTTGGTTAAATAACTTTTAATTTTTTAACTAAATTTTTATTGCTACATTCTCAATGGGGCTAACAACAGTCACTACACTAGTAATACCAAATAGTCCATTTCCAAATTATGGTCCACTGCACACAAATAAAACATTCAAGTTGAGGCTAGGTGCTCATCATTCACACATTTTACTGTATTTTTGAGCACTTAACCTCAATTTGGAGGTTTTATTTGTGAGCAATCGATCGTATTTTGGAATGGCCAAACTAGAAATCCAAACTGTGTGCAAACTAATGTAATTTTTCTCCAACACCACTCCATTTTAAGAGACAGCTGTAACTCATGGTGATGAAAATAATAGTCTCTAATTTTGTTAAACAATAGATGATTTACTATTATAAAAAAATCACGAGTATGATCAGTGGCGTAGGAAGGAACTAACTATTGTGGGGGCACAACCCAAAACCAAAGGTGCGAGAACCTGTAAGTGGTGGGGCTCTGTAGTAATGTAACATCACAACATAACGTTGTGTGGCATATTATTGGGGGAGCCCAGCCCCCCCACTTTTATTATTGGGGGGAGGAAACCCGTGCCCCCACACCCCACCCGGGTTCCTACACCACTGATGATGGGCATCAGCATCATCTTTCTTTAATGTCCCAACACCATGCTTATGAGGCCCAAAAAGGCTGAATTAGCTGTCCATCACTGCTAGATAAGGAAGCTAACTATGCTAAATCCCTTACAAGCCAGGTGGCCCATAGAACCGGTGCTTATCTACGATTTCTGTAGTGTTAAGCAGACGGGAGTCTTTGATTCCTCCTGGACAGGACACTAATCTATCGCACTTCATCTCCTACTCATTTACCTACTACAGAAGAATGGAAAGCTGAGTTAGCTTAGGTGTAAAAGAGGTCACACAAATATTCAAATCTTGGAAAAGCCAGGACTGAACTGGAGGCCTTGTGCTTGGAAGGCGAAGATCTTACCAACTCAGGGTTTTTAATAAGAGGTGGCAGCCAGTGAATTTCGTTACCTACTTGACATAAATTTGCTGCTTTCTTTGGTAGATAAATTACTCAAATCATGCCAATAAAATGGGAAATATTAGCTTCTTTGCTATTCCTGCACTTTCAACCCCTACAGGTTACTGTACTTCAAAACTTGTTAATACCCTGTAACTGCTACGTCTGTACCCGCTGAGTTCAACTTAGTATAATTTATGTAGACACAGTTTTACAAATAGAAAAACTTTACAAATCGATTAATTTTACATGGTCATGTAAAAAAATTAATGTTTTATTGACGTTTCTTTACTCCAACGAAGGACTCCAATCCAAAATGTCAATTGAACATTCTTTTCTACACTATGGTGTAAAACTTGCCTATTTGTAAAACTGTTTCTGTAGAAACACTGATGCAGCAGTCCTTTTATAATTTATGTAAATTTAAGCCTGCGAGTGAATGCAAAGAAGATGAAAGTGATGGTTTGCGGTGAAGGTATCACCATCCTCTGTAAATCTGGCAAATACCCTTGTGGAGTGTGCTACACTGGCGTCGGGAACAGCAGCATCTACTGTGAAGGTTGCAAGATATGGGTACACAAGAAATGCAGTAGCCTACGGCGGCTTGTTGCGGACCCTAATTTTAGGTGTGCTCACTGCCTAGGCACAGCTCATGCCATTGATGCCAGACCAATGGAGACAATCAAAGTTGACGATGATGAGCTTGAAGTAGTAGATTCCTTCTGCTACCTTGGCGACATGTTGTCTGCTGCAGGGGGATGTGACCTAGCCTGGACGAAATTCAGGGAGCTGATGCCGGTACTGACGTGTCACCTCTTGCCTAAGACACCTGGCCGCATCTACAGCACATGTATGCAAAGTACTTTGCTCCATGCAAGAGAGATTTGGCCCCTGGCCAAACCAAGTCTGTTGTGCTTACAGAGGAACAACAGGGCCATAATGAGGCAGCTGTGCCATGTGAAGCCAGATGAAGTGTCCATGGTGTATTCTCGTGATCTGCTGGAGAAGGTTGGGTTGCAGGACCTTGATCAACAGTGTTGAGAGAGCGCAGACTCCGATAGTATGGTCACATTGAGCGATTTGTCAGTGGAGGGCAGATGTGGCCCGGGGCGGCCGAAGATGTCCTAGCGGGAACTAACAAAACGTGATCAGAAGCAGTGGAAGCTGTTGTCATTAAGCCTACAGGATAGAAAGGCATGGAGATCGGGCACTCCGTTAGCCATGAAGAGTGCAGCAAGCAAGAGTTTTTGATGGCAGTTTACCCAAGTGGACAATGCCGACACTGCACTTTGATATAAAATATCCGATGATAATGATGATGATGATGACTGAGATAATAGAATTGTTTGGAATACAATGGTGACATTTTACAATGTAAGTTTGGTATTAAAGTGTTTGACTTGAACATTCAGTGACGGCTTTTGCCAAAGGATATGCAGCTCTTCTTTGATTTGCAAATCATAGTAAGTTGATCAATTATTTCAAAACAGTGTTTGCTGCAGACTGAGTGACATGTTTCTGAGCTATTTAAGTGTTTGTACTGTAAATGTGTGAAGTCCAACCGTTTTCAAATGTTCTCTTACTCTTGTGTTGTAATGGTGAGATGTCTCTCCAATATAATAGGCGTTACAACCTGCACAAGTAAATTTGTGCACAACACACGAGCAGAGTCCATTGGGGCTAGGGTCTTTCAAATTTAGCAAACTACTTATTTTCGTAGGATGCAAATGCTAGAACTATTTCTGTATTGTTACATATTAAGAGTTTAGTTAAGTACAGTAATTAATGCATTTGTGAGTGTGACTTGGAAACTAGCCTACAGCATGTATGGAAGTTTAAAATAATGCTTATTGCTAAGTGCTGGTTTAATGTATGTATGATGTGCTTGGTGACCCTGGCATTGATAGTTTTTTTATTATCTCAGTATCACAATTTTCTGTTTTTCTAGTTTTACGTCACATGCATACAAAGTATAAAAGTCTAGTCAAAACTTTTGTAGATAGAACCCTTAGGATCTGTAACACTTAGCAAGCTTTTGACAAGGAAATTCGATCTCTTACTAATACAATGAAAAAAAACCTATATCCATCTACATGTATCTATCATGTCGTGTTTGGAAAAATTACCCAGAAATCCTTGTGTACAGCTTTGATGAAAACAAGGCTACACACAAGGTTTTCGAACAAAGCTTTGTACGGAGTGAGAGGAGTTTCAAGTTTTCTGAAAGATGTTGTCCAGTTAACTTCTTGCTCAGACGCTTAAAATACACAAAAATGCAGATGCCGTTAGCAGTAGACCTACACAAAGAAATGCCGAGCATCAGTTTCAAAAGGAATAATTCTGCTAACTCCAAAAGCATTGCCAAGAGACTTCTAAAGATACTCAAGAAATGTATACCAAACACGCTGAAACACAATGTGCCAAAAATACTCAAAGAAATGCTAAAGAAATTATAGAGAACTCAAATGATACTCAAATGAACTCAAAAGAATTCACAAGAAAATGAGAGGAGAAACGCGACCAAACAACATGGACACCATGTTGCACTGACGTTTGCATTGGAATCTTTTGAGATTCTCTGCTGTCAGTGTCAAAATAATTCTTTTTTCCTTTATGAAACACAGGCAGCCCACAGTGCACATTAGGTAGCCCGAGTAAACGCCTGTAGGCATCTACGTAGTTATTACTTGTAATTCCTAGTTTGACTGGTAAAATAATAAAATTTCATTGAAGAAAAAAAAAACAAACAGGAGCTTAGCTGTCTATTAAGCCAGCGAACCTGGACTAAAAACATTTTTTATAATACACCATTTAATATAATTATGTGCACTGCAGGTGAGTAAAATGAGAGACATTTAATTTTGTAGTCTGTTGGTTATATCGCTGGAGTGGGCTTACAGTCAAATTACATTTGCTAGCCTGATAAACGAGAAATCTCACATTAACACTATAACTAACAGTAACACTTTTATTATGCATATGTTACAGGTTTACCCAAAGTTAGCTGTGAACCAAAACAAAACCACAAGTGAGCTATGTGCAAAACCCTGTTTATGACAAAAACCTATCAGCTGAATCTAAATTTCTACTATTCTATGCCAAAACTGAATTT
This sequence comes from Zoanthus sociatus, assembly GCA_025331085.2. Classification (NCBI taxonomy): domain Eukaryota; kingdom Metazoa; phylum Cnidaria; class Anthozoa; order Zoantharia; family Zoanthidae; genus Zoanthus; species Zoanthus sociatus. The sequence continues at coordinate 6,217 of JAOBAY020085818.1, forward strand.
CTACTATTGTATCTTAGATAGTTAACTGTACTGTTAGTGTCGAGTCCATTAAATAATTATTTGCAGTGTATACAAAACTTAATATAAAAAAATGACACATTGCTACATAATACCTCGCAGAGAACATCCTTTTCAGCTTCCTGTTTAATTCTGTGTGCTTCTAATGGGGTAAGTGAACTTGATTCTCCTTGAGGGAAATCTTCTTCTTTAGCTCCTCCAACATTTAAAGGTTCTCTATAAAGAAACAATTATTATCAATAAATTGCCACATGTTGTTTTATCAAATTATAAGCTAAGCACATGTTTTACTGAGATACAGATGTGGATTTCAAGATTAAGAGGTCAAAAAAGCTAAGTTAGATAAATTTATAATTATTATCCTCATCAATGCCGATGGTTCTTTGCCACATTCCACGACAAAAAAATTCTTTATTAAAGCAATCTTCAAATGTATCTTAAATGTACTCAATTTAAGAAGTTAATGACTGCAGATGCACAGAAAATACAATTATGACATTAATTCGAGCATCACTAAGGAGAATAAAGAAGCTCAGTGACTTAAATCAATCTTCACTAGCTTTTTTTTGTCCCCATGTGGTACAACTGTAGTTTCAGTTTGTTTATTTTGCCTTTTTGATATAAACATCTATATTTACAAACCGTACTTAATTGCCTGGTTCACTGTAAAACTGTTTTTGTTCATTTTAAATTCTTAATCAATTGTACTGTATTGTTATTGTCCGCTTAACCACATTGTCTGCCCTTTTCTCAGTAATTTACATATTAACTCTTGTAATTGTATATAATTATATACTCTGTCACAATTAAATTTTTTTTACTTGATAATGACATCAGACCATGTTGAAACATCGCAAAAAATGTTTGCCCTTGTATTTCTTATAAATATATACACAAAGTTTTAAATATTTTAGTTAAAGATAGGCAAGGAAGCCCTCAAAGAAACCAAGAGGCTTACAAGTCATGACTGGGTTCCCTGAAATATCAATTCATACAATACTGGCTTACAGATGTTTAAATAAGATTAAGAATAGTTTAGATATTAAAAAGAAACACAAAATACTCACATACACACACAAAAGCAACAGCAACAAAAAAGGACAGAGGTAGAAGTACAAAAAGTATGACAAGGAGAAAGATTTTAGTTTAAAAAAATCTTTGAACTTGGTTTTAAAAAGGGAGATGCTCTCAGCATTTTTAATGTCAGAATTTAGCTGATTAAATAAAATAGGTCCCTTGAAATGAATCACAAATTTCCTGATGTTGGTTCTACAGGAAAAAGAGTAAAGCCAGTTTGAGTTTCATGTGTTCTAAAAAAATTATGTTGAATGAATTTGACTTCTTAGGGAAAACATTTTTTTGAACATATCAGGGAGAATCTTGTTTCTAAATGGAAACACGAATTTCAAAGTTTGAAATTTGTATAATTATGTTATGAAATTTTAAAATTTTAAATTGATCAAACAAAGGATGTGTATGGGCATTAAATGCGACGTTAGAAATGAGGATTTTCTGAGGACTTTCTTCTGTAATAAGAGAATTCTATATAAGTTAGAAGTGTATCTTGATCCCCATACAGAAATACAGTAAACAGGTTATGGATAAACTAAGCCATAAATATAATGTGCACAATGAGGAGATAGGAAGACAAAAACTTGCTCCCTATAAATTATGCCAAATGATTGAATAATTTTCCTGGTAATATTCGTAATGTGTGATTTTCATGACAGAGCTTTGTCTACATAATCACACCCAAAAACATAGTGTTTCTTTTACTCTGACGTTTGATTATAGTTTCATTAATATTTAAATTGACCTTGAATGTTTTCTTTTTTTTGCCTTGGTTTGAATAAAATAAAATTAGCTTTTTTATAATTTACTGGTATTACTTGTTGACAAGACACCAATCATTTAGTTTAATTAACTCCTCATTAATCATTTTTTCAAGGACATTTATACTGTATTTCTGTGTGAAAAAATATATTAGTGTCATCTGCAAAAAGAATCAAATCTATAGAGCCTTTGATACAGACAGAGCTTCTGATAGGGTACAGCAAAAAAAGGGAAATTCTGCAGTATTTTCAAGGAAAATTATGTGGCAAATTATGCAATTTTTTTAAAGCCAATTTAACACTGTTTTTATCAATTAGGTCTCAGAGGAAGAAAACCATTTCTTTTGCTGTCCAATTGGCAAATAAAGAATAAACAACAAAAATAAATCAATTTGTTTTTAATTAATTATTATAACCTGAAATCGCTCATTTAGTGGAATGTGTCAATTGGGAATACATGTATTGATTACTCCTTATTAAACAATGCTACGAATTTCTATTTTACATAGATATCATGTTAATTAAGGTATGTCCACATGCTATTTTGGATGTCAGGCTTCAACAGATCATAGAATCTATCAGGAGAACAAAAATAACTTGAACAAAGTAGTTCTAAACAAATGTTGTTCAAAAATAGGAAATAAATAGATTAAAAATAGTGTTGAGTTTGGTAAGGGAAACTTGATACATTTGATTTAAATGATAAGCTACAGTATAAATCAGTAAATGACATATCCCCACAATACACTGTACACTTATTCTTAACCATACAGTAACTATAAGAAATAACTCAAACCATAGAGTGGATCACCTTCGTCTAGCTAATGCTACTCTTGCACATTCCTTGAAATCCTTGTTTAATGATTATTTAATTAACAATGGCTTTTTTAAATATAAAAAGTAATTTTAAAATAACTTACAAAGATTTAGCCTCTGTGGGCTATACAGTATCAGAATTGATATAATTGATTAAATCTATGAGCTAAACAATCATGTAAATCAGTCAATGACATCCCCAAAAAACTATTTACCATAAAGGATTGTCTACTCTTTGCCGATGAGCAAGCACCTTCTATTGAGAACTACTACCATCTCCCCAAAGTACAAAACTACACACAGAATGCCTGTTTTATCGATCAAATGTTCAGAGACGATTTTGATGATTTCTAACAAATGCCACGGTAAAAAAATATTACAGTAGATATTATCATTACTGCCGTTGCAAAACATATTTAACACTCGCAACTCAATAAAAAAATATATCAAATTTAGTACAATTGTCAGCAGTATTTTTAACTGTCTATATTTTGGTGTTAAATTTATGTTTATACATCAAGTATTACCAAAATTAAATACATATATTTCCATTTTCTTTCCTCAAAATTAGCAACTTGTCCGAATTATGCAATTTTTGATGAATTATATGAGAAGTTGTGATTTGAGGTCAATTATGCAAAATCACAACATTACAGAATATCAGAAGCCTTGTCAACAAAAAACAATTCATTGATAGTAATTTGGAATGTAAAGCAATAGTCTTAAGATGGAACTGTCCACTCACAGTAGTGTTTCTTGAACCGGTTGGAAATCAGCTAGATTTTTCTGAGAAAACTCAAGGCTTGTCTTTATATTGTTTCGACTGCTCTAATCGCTTGGTCCACACGGTTGAAAAGGGAATTTTCATGGATATAGTGTAGAAGACGCCTCCTAGGAGCGTGTTTTTGGGGGAAGTGGGGCGTCTAACTGGACATTGAGTATAACAACAATAATTAAATCACAATGAGCGGAAATAAACAAACGATCGCTCCTTCTGGAGCGGTTTATAAAAAATTTACTTACCAAATACCACCTTCTGCTCGATCTAATAGTACATGTAATAAAGAACACCAAAAAGAAAGTGAAAAATTGATCGTTTTACAATAAAACAAAAATTACAAACAGAAACGGTCTGTTAAAAGATAACTTTTACTGCAATCCACTAGAATTTCATCTGTCGGCCATCGTTGTAAATATGAACAAATCAAAAGAATTAATCAAACACAATTCTAGATCCAAGTGAATCAAAAGCTTAAACACAATTTGGGATTGAAAGTTTGAATCAAAAGCTTACACATAATTTCGGATCAAAAAGCACCAATCAGAATAGTTTCTAACTAGTATATCCCAAGGCTATGAGAATGCTGCAGATTTTTGGTTTGTTTAAATGTGCATTTAAAATTTTTATTCATACAACAAAGTGTAAAACGTCCCTTATATCTCGCTTCCTTTGCATTTGCACATGAACTGAACCTGACACAACAACAAAATGAGATAGTTGACACCGTTTTTCACAGCATGCCGCCATGACAGAAATGAAACTGATTTTGGTTCAATGCCTTTTTGACACTTTTTACATTCATTTGTTTGCTCTTTAA
>JAOBAY020085828.1:0-10479 GCA_025331085.2 Zoanthus sociatus
GATGAATTTTTGATTAAAGTTAATTATTAGTAGTGTTTTTATTATACTTTGTAAATTTTACTTTACAATTGTAAATAATAGTAATTCTAATTGAAACTTCTTAACAATTTTAATACATTTACGCATAGTATTTCATAACTACTTTTATTTAATTGTCGTATTGTTAACGAAAGTATAATAAAATATTATTATTATTTAAAAAATTATCTTTATTATTATTATTATTATTAACAGATTCATTTTAATTTATTACATTCTACCATGTATAAAGTACTGAATGGTAGGGATCATTGACCATTATGCATGCAGGTCAGAACTTAAATCTGGAATATAGGTTCATGTCTTGTAGACACTGCAAGCGTAAACATAGCAAGTGGCTAGCTTAATCGAGGATACGGATATAATCTAGTACCCTTCTAGCTAACTACAAGACTTCTGACGAATTGAATCGTATAGAACAAGCGCCATTTTTTACTAAGGTTACAAGAACTGAAGCAAGAAATATTGAAAATGTTTTGTAAAGAAAATCTATTTAAAAAAGTGAGAGCGATATTTTGATAAAGTACCCCTTAATAGTCAAACGCGATACCCGATATTTTTTTATTATGTTGGGGGCAAGCGCTAATCGCGCGGGCCATTAGGAACAATTTCGGGTCCGTACCTTGCTGTACGGGTTAATAAAGTGTTTATTGTATGATTTTTGTGTAGAAACTCGTGAAGACGTACCCAACAGTTGGCATGTAGTTAAAAAGTGTTGTGATAAGTAACGTATTGTAAAGTTTATCTCTGCCTAGATCGAGGCAAAACGGTTCGAAGCTCAGTGCACTTCTTTCAAAAAGTGTCAAATGCAAATAAAAAACCTTTCTTTTATAAAATAACAAAAACAGGCAAAGTTGTACGAGCAAAATGTTCAGCGTTTCATGGCGTTTGTTTTCGTCCTGGCAGTGTGCATTGCAATTGATTTTGTGTCGCTTTGGATCAGAGGCATCAATTCACATAATTTCAACATATTGCGGTATATAAAGTTTATAACTTTTGATAAAGGGAATTTATTTTTAGATTTATTTTGATGCGTTATTTCAAAACCATAACAAGCAAAGCAGTTTGGGAGTTTCGTAACGGGCTCTCCATAACCGGATCCGTGGCGCTAGAGCGTGTACTGAAAGCACTCAGCCAACTCGCGGGTTAAACCAAAAATACTTCGCACCAGAGACAACTCGTTCTCGTGGGGTCCATGCATGCAAACAAAACCTCGGTTTCATGTAAACCGCCCCTTAGATGACAACCGCACGTTAAAAACCGCAAGCCCAGGGGATATAATTCCTTCTGCTAAATATTTTCTCAAGGGATTCAGTGTTATTTCAAGTGCTTGTTTCTTTCACTCAAAGAAATTTTGCTTTAACCAAGATATATTCTTGGATACTCGAATGACGTCTTGGATCGGTTGTGATAACGAACAGGTGACGAGACGCACGTTAGATCATATAGTTAAGCAAGAGACTCGTTATAGATATCATGAATAACAAGACTCTTTGGATATATCTTATCGAGACTTGTTCAGTACATCTTGACAAACTTCGTTAGACTTGTAAGATATCTTGAAAATTCATTGGATGCCTTAGGTCTTACTAGACTCGTTTGATATCTTGATCGTCTCACTGGATATCTCTGAGTGACGAGAGACGTTGAATATCACCACCAAACTCGTTAGGTGACAACACTTGCTGAATATTTTAGCCCGACTCATTGGACATTTTGACGAGACTTTTAAGATATCTTGAAAAATTCTTTGGGTATCTTAAGGAGCCTCGTTGGATATCGTGACAGTCTTTTGGATATCACAGTGACGAGCCGAGACTCGTTGAATATCATAACAAACTATTTAGGTGACAAAAAATTCGACATGCCATCAATTTCGTAGTTGCTGACTGGATTTTCAAGAACTGAAATAAATTTGAGCCAATGAAAGAAAAGATAAAACTGACCCTAACCTTAATTCAACAATTCACGAAGCTCGTTCAAATCTTGAATTACATGGTAAGCTTACATGCCGTACTGTCCATAAGTACAATGTCAAAGTACAAAAAACTAAGAAACTTCTAAGAAAGTCCAAAACTATTCTTGCTCTAAACATTAATTTAGCTTCAAACGACACTCGGTTTTACTTATTATGTTCAGACGCAAGTCTGCTTTGATTAGGCCACTTAAAAAAAAATTACCGATTTATCATCAAAATTTTCTCAAAATTCAGTAATGGAGGGCGCTTTTTTTTTTTTTAGGCTTAATGCTTTTGCGGACTGTTGAGTCAGTTCGGGAATAAATCTGCACCACCAATTACCAAACTAAGTTGGACAAAGTGACATTTCTACATAGTCATACGCGTGGTCAAACGATAAAAACTATCATTGACTATCATAAAGAATTTGAATAAGCTCAAAATGAATGATAGTTGATGATAGTCGATGATAGTGCATGATAGTTGGTGGTCAAACAGAAGCACACGCGCTTCAACTGTCATGGACTATCATCGACTATCATGGGTCGTTTGACCAAGGCTTATATCTATTAAAAAAAAAATTCAATTAAAATAAAGAAAGTTAATGCGCTGGCAAAAATCAGTGCGTGCGCTGATGATAAACCAGGATTATTTTTTTAAGTGGCCTCAGTAAAAACAACTTAGCGGTTGTGAAAGTTGAAAACCGTGCTTGGCTGAAAACTGTGCTATTGACAGCAACGAAGCCCGATGCCAGAAATGAGTTTAATAACATCTTGGAAATGAAGCCATAATTTCTTGTTCTTCATTATCAGTTTGCCAACAAGAAGCTTTTTTTATTTGTAAACACTGGCATTTTTCGCTCACGCAAATGATCACGAATCCGTGTTGCCATAGAAATTTTTTAATTGCGCATGTGAATTTACAAACCGGGGCAATAATATTACAAAGAAAACTGAGGTCCGAATTAACAGTGTAATTTGTCTTCTATTTTATAGTGAATCATCCAAAACATCCGATTTTTTGGCTCGCAGATAGCCAGGCTGTAGTGATTAACCGGCAGTGTACAGCCTGAGTACGTTGTTTATCATTTCATGCGGTTTCATCATTTAACGTGCGTTTTTATTTTTATAAGTTCTATATGTCTTAATGTTAGTAAACGCCAGTGTATATTGCTCGGATGAAACTTGTAGCAAAGCACTATTAGAACAAAGTTAGTAGAGCCGACTGGTTTTGGAAACTTTCCATGGCCGTAGCTTGGAATTTTTCAGTGGGTAAAAAGGCCTCTAAAACCTTAAGAGAGCGTTAATATTCTAAAAAAATATTATGCTTACAGTTGGCAAGCTTCAGCTGACTTAAGGTAACTCATGATATGTGTCATTTTAAAAAATAATCAATAAATAAATTAGCGATTGCTAAAAATACCTTTATTTTATAAATTTTTTGTTTAAAGATCGTTCGCACAAAATTTTTGTGTTTACCTTTTTCTTATTTCTAATTCTGAACAACTTTTACATGTCCAAGCAAAAATTCTAAAATCTAAGAGGAATCTGCTATATTAATCATCTTTTGTCTCCAAAGATGAAAAATATTACGTTTTAGTGAAGTGTGCCCAATAAACATTTAGCTTGTTTTACAACCTGTTACAAAAAAACTTATCCGGATCTATTATGCAACATTGAAAATACCATAATACTCTTTGTTTGTCCACCCAAACTTTTCCATAAGCATTGTTCTTATTTTTGGCATTAATCAGTAATTGGATTTGAACCGCTGATCGCATGTATCGTGTGTACCGAACTGCTAGTGACATCCTTGAATCGACTCCCGATACGGCTTATGGACTTGAACCGCTGATCGCATGTATCGTGTGTACCGAACTGCTAGTGACATCCTTGAATCGACTCTCGATACGGCTTATGGACTTGAACCGCTGATCGCATGTATCGTGTATAACGAACTGCTAGTGACATCCTTGTATCGACTCTCTATACGGCTTATGGACTTGAACCGCTGATCGCATATATCGTGTGTACCGAACTGCTAGTGACATCCTTGAATCGACTCTCGATACGGCTTATGGACTTGAACCGCTGATCGTATGTATCGTGTGTACCGAACTGCTAGTGACATCCTTGAATCGACTCTCGATACGGCTTATGGACTTGAACCGCTGCTCGTATGTATCGTGTGTACCGAACTGCTAGTGACATCCTTGAATCGACTCTCGATACGGTATAGACTTGAACCGCTGATCGCATTTATCGTGTGTACCGAACTGCTAGTGACACCCTTGAATCGACTCTCGATACGGTGTGGACTTGAACTGCTGATCGTATGTATCGCATGTTCTTTGCTAGCGACATCCGAAGATTCCACTGTATTTTGAATAGGAGGCTACTTGCTTCGCTCTCGGCAAAAATAGACCAGTAGACCCTTCATATGCATTTTATGGTTGTATAGACACAGGATTCACAGGTGGTGAATAATCTTTCTTAGCAGGGTTTTAGCTTAGAAGTAACGGGGAAAAGGTCTTGGGATTGACCTAAATAATGGATTGAGTGCGTCGAGGGAGTCGTAAAAAGGGTTTACAGGGATGCTTTGAATACTTTAAATGCAAAAGCCAGTTAGTAATCTAACTTGCTGACCACTAAAGCTGGAAAGAGGACATTAACATGGTTTGTTGTAGTTTATTTTACAATGTAGTAACTGAGAAGACCAAAGTAGGTGATATAATGAAGTACGATATACGTGTGTCAAGGTATTTTTAGAGAGCAAAGGTTAGAATTTATAACATATTTACACTCTGATATCAATTTATTATACAATATTACAAACAACAACAACAACAACAACAATAATAATAATAATAATAATAATAATAATAATAGATGGGGTTCCTACGCAGACTATCGAGAATATCGTGGCCAGAGAAAGTAATAAATGAAGAAGTATTGGCACGCGCAAAAGAGAAAAGAACATTGTTGAAAACCATCAAATAGAGAAAAATGAAATTTCTAGGACATGTGATGACGAGGAAAGGAACAGAGAATCTTGCAGTAACAGGCAAGATAGAAGGGAAAAGAGAAAGGAGTCGCCATAGAATGACATACATGAAGAACATCAAGGTTTAGACAGGTGCCGCACGCTACATATGACAGAGAAAGATGGAAAAGCATGGCCGTCAATGCACAAACGCAAGACACCTGAGAGAGATTACAAACAAGATCACCTGAAGAAAGATGTAACCTAAGCTTTTGCAATTCAGTTGCTCACCAAACTGCAATAAATATTGTTATTGAGTCACAAGCAAAAACCATTCATCAAATAAACTGTAAATGGTTTAAACTTAGGAGAACACCGAGTCATGTTGAAGTACTGTAGTCCAAGGAAGAATAATGTATTGTTGGTGACTACACTGCAAAACAGTCTGTTCCTTCGCCGGGAGATCGAAAATCCAAGCGCGTTCATCGAATTGGAAACTGGGATGAGGAAATGGACACGGAGACGAGAGCATGGAGAATGGAACAAGACGACGAATGGAGCCTTTTGCTCTCATTCTTTGTCGCTTCCATCTGTGCGTCCATTTCCTCTCCCCAGGCTCCCATTTGATGAACGTGCTTGGATTTTCGATGTCCCGGCCAAGGAAGAAACTGTTTTTTGTAGTAGTCACATTCATAACCTTTGATGATGACTTTCCACACTGTGAGTCAAAGCACAGACACCAACAAACGCCCGCCTAAGGACTACATCAACACAGTGACCACTGAACATAATCTATAAAACTCCCCCAACCTGGAGGCCATCTTTGAATCAAACGACTATATGGGGGTGAGTTTATCATTAGTGTAGAAACTCCTCCTGCTCACCCTATAGAACATCTGCATCCAATGACTATATTAATATGGGGGTGAGTTTATCATTAGTAGAAACTCTTTCTGCTCATCCTATAGACCATCTCTGAATCTAATGACTATATTAATATGGGAGTGAGTTTATCATTAGTAGAAACTGCTCCTGCTCACCCTATAGATCATCTCTGAATCTAACGACCATATGGGGGTGAGTTTATCATTAGTTCAAACTTTCCCTCCAGCCAATGAGATAACTCTGAAATATCTAGATGACCCACTAGAGATAAGTGTATAATTAACTGAAACTCTCCCATAGCCTTTGAAACAAATGCTACCACACTGGCGTGGAAAGCTGTTTTCGGCCCTTGATCTTAAATTTGTTGACTTGAACACTTTTCGTAAGGCTGCATGCGGTTATAGGTATAGTTTGATTAGTTCATCGCTGACTGCAGAAGGAGTTAGTACTCCAAGATCGGTAAAAAGTAGAGTGATATAGGAGGGGGGTGTGTAGTCTACCAGAGGATGGAGTCCCTCATCATCGCCCGATGCCACGTTGTACTGCAGAAGGGAGAAATGCATAAATTAGTTTAGAAGACAAGTTCAACACACAATTACCAATAATGTATCAGCATGCATAATACAGTGGATATTGCATGGGCATCTTGGAGGTTTGAAAAAGACATTCATTAGTAAGCATAAAAAAGCTAGTGATAGCATTGATCAGAATTGAATGAATAAACACAGAAGTTTTATAGACAAACATACCAAACGTTTTCAACAGGTTCTGTCATCCTCACTTGTCAAAGCATTTGGTGTGTTTTTTAACATCTTTAAAATATCTTTTTTTAAAGCGTTGATAATCATCTTATATAATTTTACTTTGTATAGTGGACTATGCCAAATAAAACACAGAGCTACGAGATAGGATTAATATTCTTAAGGTTACGGTACAGTCTGAAATGCAAAAAATAATCAAATTTTATTTTTTAATAGAAAATGCTTGTCCTTAAAAGCAGCTTTCAAAGTAAAAAACAAATCTTTCGAAACGCTAATTTGGTTTATGAGATATTACAAGTGAAACTGTTACCGGAAGTAAACAAACAAGCGGGCTAGCTGTGTTATTTCAAATGCGTTTTTCTCGAAACAAAATTTGACTCTACGTGCGGCTATAAAAAAGGTTACAACTCAATCAGTTTTTTATCTATCGCCACAAACTTTGGCGCAGTGATAGCTTATATCATGAGCTCCAAAAGTAAAACGGTGTCAGGAAATTTTGCTATTCAATTTAGTTTTTTTTTATAAAGTTAACTCTAAGCATTTACATCTTCGAAATATAAAAGTTTGTTGAATTGGCTCTAAAAATTTAATGTCGCATGCTATCAAAAATCCCTGACACCGTTTTGGAATTTAAGTTAAACTAATTTTTGAACAACAAAAAAAAATTCCAGAAATTAAAATGTTGGTTAGTTGGAAGTCCGCGCACAGGAAAACGTTTCAGTCTAAATTAACAAGGTAGTCTTCGCTCACAAAAATAATTTTGAAAAAACAATTTATACTATTATTTAGAGAATTTCATAACCTTTCCAAAGGTGTATAGGTTGAAGGGTGTGTGATGTATAACAAAGAAGATATAAGTAATAAACTGAAAACACTGCTTAGAGGGTACCGTAACCTTAAACAAAATATCGATATCGGTCCTTTGTTCTATGTATTGAACTGAACAAACTGTCATCTATATAGTTCCAATTTCGGGATCTATATAAATCGTGAACTGACGGCAAAATACTTTTGAACTAAATTGACTTTCGTTTGCACCGGAAAGATTGTAATCCATTTAGAACTGTCGTAGAGCATTTAAATGACACACTAAAAGCCTATTTTCTTTCGGTTTACTGAAAGGTTTTGTCGGTGATACCTCAAATCTATTCAAATACTCGTCAAAAACACAACTTAAATTCTTAATCAGTACTAGTGAGTACGAAGTCATTGTCATCGCTGGAGGCTGAAAGTTTCTTTGCAAGCTGCAAAGGCAATAAGTACGAGTTTACGAAAATGTTAGATTCTAATCTTTCATATGGAAACAGCTCAGTCAATACCACGCAACTTGTCTTCTCCAACTGGACAACAGCTAAAAGTGTAGTTTTTGTTACAATGTACTCAATCGTATTAGTGATATCCACAGCTGGAAATGGAGCTGTTTTGTTGGTCCTCCACAGGCAAACAAACAGAAGATACCCGGTAGTCAGTAATCTTTTCCTACTAAACATGATAATATCTGATCTTCTTATTACTCTCTTCAACATCCCAGTGCTGATAAAAAATATCATAGCCCCATATGAATGGCCTTTAACAGGGCTCGCCGGAACAACTTTATGCAGCCTTACAACTCTTTTGTTTTATTTGTCCATCGATGTGTCACTGCTAAGTCTAGTTGCTGTATCTGTGGATAGATTTCTTCTTGTTTTCTTCCCCTACAAGAGATTTATCACCCTTAAAACTGCTAGAGTTATCGTCGGCCTAATATGGACTACTGGTATTGTGTTCACCATTCCGCTAGTACTCACAACAAAGTTGGAGAAATCGCTGTGGCAGAAAAGTTGCATCGTGGGAGTCAAACTACGAACACCGCACCCTTTTCTTGTCACGTATTTTGTCACTTTCGTTATGCTGCCTTTATTGACAATATTGGCTCTTTATCCGGCAATTGCCGTCAAACTCTGGCACAGGAAAATTCCCGGCAACCAATCGCAGATAAATCAACGAAATAGACTCCAACAGAATCGGAAAATTCTAACCATGTTCGTAACAGTTGTGTTTTTCTTCAGCTTATGCTGGGTTCCCTACTGGTCAGCAGTTATCGCGTGTGACGAAAACGCCCATACTGCCTGCTTTTTACTCTCCTACTTCAGAGTATTGGCTTTTTCCAACTGTGCGTTAAACCCAATCGTTTACGTCCTATTCAACAATAACATAAAAAATGGCCTGCATCAACTGTTTCGGAACAAATGTCGTGCAGCTCGTAACAACGCTAGAAAGCGCACAAACCAAATTCAAGCAATCAACCGACATAGTATGCCATCATTAAACTGCAACGTTCGTAGACTCGGCTTCGTAAAGCGCGATGATGCTGTGTAGTTTCTTTAATGTATGTTCGTTTATTCTGTTTTTAACAGCTGTAGTTTGGAAACATTTCAAGGTTATGTATATATATATATGTAAAACCTCTTATAAAAATAATATATGTAATGTCCCGAGGAAAACAGTTTTGTTTTCCCGAGCCGAGTTCTGATGTTTTCCGACACGAAGTCAAGGTCGGGATACATTTGAAATTGATTAGGAGCACGTGACAAAGAATCAACCAATCGCATTGCTATTTTGTTGAGTAAAGGTCTATATATATATAACAATATCTGATGTTGTTATACCTAGACAAAACCAAGCAATTTGGTAGAAGTCTGAACTAATTTTAGACTACCAACTACAACAACGTAAGCAGTCGAGTCCTGAGAGTACCAACTTTAACAGAATTTCTGGCCACAAACTTATACGCCATTCGGGTTAAGAATATCACAGGACGTGTCCCAAACGTCCTGAAACATATGAGGGTTCGAAGGCATTGCCACGATAGCAGACGACATTGTAGTCTTCGTCAAGACCGCCGAGGAAAATGATAATGATAATAATAACTTTATTATTCATACGGTGCAAAACTTCATTTAGATATAATCTAATGCGCTTCACATAAGCCGGCATAAAGCGGTCATAAAGCATGACAGTAACTTACACGGCATGCCATTGCCCGATGCGTGAAAACCGGTCAGAAACATAACCCTGAAAAATGCTTTATCAATTAATTAAGTAGCGCAAAATCAAGATCTTTGGCGTTATCTGATGACAAAACGTATATATGACATAAAATCAGGTATTCCAAGCGAGGACATGTTGATTACGGACGCTCTCTCAAGACTCTCACCGGAAGAGAAACAATCGATTAAAGTCATGAGTGTTCAGATCCACTAAGTTTGTACACAGTTCAGCAACGACATGTTAGCGAAGATCAAAGCTCACACAGGCTTAGATCAAGAACCAAGTGCTCCCAAGGAGATTGTGTACGAAGGTTGGCCTTCAGCCATCAACCTTATTTGGAAGTACATCCTGTCTCTAGGGACCAACAGTCACGGTTGATTGAAGGGACGCGAATATATTAACGCAGGTTGTCATTAGATATTCATTCGCGTCCTTCAGTTCGCACAACACGAAATTAAATACCCAGCGATCGGAATGAAATTTTGTTCTCACATTAATAAAAGTGGCAGTAATAGCGACGAAATTGTGTATTGCACGCTATATATAATATACAAATAACAGAACTTATATAAAATCTTGTATGATCAATGGGAAGACGTGGTTGGCGCAGCTGGTAAGATCTCTGCTTTCCAACCACAAGGTTCCCGGTTCGATCTTGACAGTTTTCCGAGATTCGAATATTTGTGTGACGTTCTTTTCCGCCTAAGCCAACTCAGCTTTCCATCCTTCCGGGGTAGGTAAATGAGTTCCAGCGTTTGCTGGGGGCTAACCTGCGATGAATTAGTGTCCCGTCCAGGGGGAGTCAAAGACTCTCATCCGCTTAAC
>JAOBAY020085838.1:0-10479 GCA_025331085.2 Zoanthus sociatus
GACGATAAGTTTTGTTTTTAAATGCTTTGTCTTTTTTTTTTTTTTTTTTTGATTTCTCATCATTTCAAACTGCTCGCAGAAATAAGCACAAATTGAGGCTGAAGCAGCCATAAAATTAAGAACGAGCCTCGACAAAACTTACTGGTTCTTATAAAAAAAAGCGTGTATCTTTTCACATATGGCACAACTAATCCATAAGTTACGCATCAGAAAACAATGTCTTCGGAATCGGTATTTCCAACATTATACGAAAATTGGTTGCCTCAAGACTGTATTCCATGTTACAAATCAAGGGGAAAATCAGTTAAATATGACATGAAGTCGCAAAACGACCGAGTACAATTGTTTGCCAATGAAATTAATGTGGAATACCCAAGTCAGGAAACCTATTTCGGTTGAATCGAATAGCACAAATAGTACAAAAGTACAAACTTCGTGCACAGGAATATTTCATGATTCTGCACTGATCAATACGGATTTTAACCAATCAGAGCGCGCGTACCATCTGTACTAGGCGATTGTATATTAAAAAGTTGCTGAAAGACAGTTCGCTTACAGGAAAATCACGAGGAACGAGAACCATACTGATTTTAGTCCCATTTACTAGGAATCGTATTTGTCAGTATTTTTGTAAAAACAATCTTTAAGAATAATCAGAAAGGAGAAAACTTCGATGCAAAATCACTCCTGTTCATATTCTGCGCTTTAAATAATAGCAAGAAATTCATCTTACATCAGATAAAATAAATTATACAAAGAAGAAGTCGACCGTAAACCGCTACTTTAGGGTAGCGAAACGGTGTACAAAGCAAATGAAGACGGCGATTGAATAATAAATTGATTTCAAACATTAACTGATAATGTAATTTATTAGATGTTAGTATAAACTTACTAACGATCTAACACGCATCCTGCATTCTGATTGGCTACTCTGCTAGAAGTCTATTTGTGATAGCTTACTAGTAGAAAAAATATGGCGGATCAAAATAGTAATGAGCCCCGTTTTGCTTTAACATCAGAGGATTTCATCAATATTTTAATTTGTACATCCTTTCTTGACCGATTCAGTTAGTAGGTTTATACTAAAACAATTAGACCTATCGGCCTCGTGGACCACGAGTTTGAAAGCCCATGAGGCCGCAGGCCGAATGGGCTATTGACTCGTAGTTCATTCGTCCTCGAGGTCTAATTGTTAATTATCACATCTAATCTCTTTACATATATATTTTCCAATCTAAACTATGATAATCAAGAGCGCCCTAGTCTAATTTACCTCTGTTATACTACTCCATAAGAAAATAAACGTAAAGCTTAAATTTACATCCCGCAGAGTGGTGTGGAGAATCCGCTATCCGCCATAAAGGGTAAGATTACATTGTGGGTAATCCTGGTTGTCGTAACACGTCGACCATATCTTCATGACTGAAACGTAACAAAAACGAAACATTAGAAGGAGAGCACAATCACTAACGCATTGCTTTACTTGAGATGATTTGATTCGCACCATCTATCCCAGCAGCTCTACAACTTTAACTACTTTTTAATAAACTCTGCGCATTTGCAAGTTTTCCGCAAGGACCAGCATTGGATAATATCAAACAACTGTAAGATTAATTTTGAAATTTAGTTTCTAGGATTTATAGATCTTTTTTGTTTTCTATTTTACAATGAAATTTATTTGCAGTTATAAAAACCAAGTAGAGCCGTACTATTATCAGTAGGTCGTCAAGTGCGAATAACACCTTTTTCGAACATCAAGTAAAGGAGAGTCCCCTTTAATTTTCAAACCAAAAAAACCCTATTAGAATAGTCTCATCCAAATTACCTTTTATCATCCAAACGTATTACCGTATTTGACCTGTAAGCACGCCCAATTCATACCACAGGTTATCTTCAAGAGTATCTAGTTTTAGTATCACCCAACTAGTGGACTCTTGCAAATCCTGCATTTTGATTGGCTACGCTACTAGTGGTCTATTAGTAATAGTCATCGAGTAGCGAAATTGGCCGGTTTTGAAAACCTACCAAAACAATAGCGGCTTCTTCGCGTTTTTAGATAATTTACTTCATAATTTCAACACAGAAAAGACCAAAAGGGCAACAAAGTACGGGATAAAGATCTTTGATGGTAAGTTTCCTTGTTGTTGTTTTTTTACTAGACAAAACTACAAACTTTTTATAAATTCAAAACAAAACAATTTGGCGCTATCGAGCGTGACGATTTATTTCGTTTTATTCCTAAACAAATATTTCTTCAGCTTGCATTTTCTAACTTTATTATTGCTTTTTCTGTCCGACTAGTTGGGTGATACTAAAACAATTAGACCTCTCGGCCTCATTGACTACGACTTTGAATAGTCCATTCGGCCTACGGCCTCACGGACTATTACTCGTATTCCATTCGTCCTCGAGGTCTAATTGTTAATTAGCATGACAATCTATCGGTGAACTATTGCAATTCCTGCATACTGATAGACGACTCAAACTGGGCATCTAATCAAAAGTCTAGATAGCGAAAAACACACGTTTCTTTTCCACTGTTGATAAACTTTCATTAGGTAGTGTATTTCCTAACACTTCGTGTGACAAGTCAAGTGAGAAAACAACAAAGGAAAAATTGTCTTTTCGGCGGCCTCATATAGTATTGACCATTAGCTATAATTCCTCCTCAAATATATCCACAAAACAACGTTAAATGTCGACACCGATTGGTTTCGTTGACTAAGTTATGATCATATCTTTTTTTTTTATCAAGATGCTTTTAAACGTCATTAGTTTTAGACTTTAATAAATGTTCTGTAGTAATGATAAAAATTATAGTAAAGTAGAAACCTCTATGGAAGATCACGATGCCGAGGGATCATACACTGGCAGTCTGTCAAGCTTTTCACGATCACCAAACTCATCATCACGTGCAATCAGCATTGTGTGACCCCAACCACACGCAACGCTCTGGATGAAAATCCCCTCGAGTGGTTCTACGATTTTGGGAACTGTTGAAGACTTGTGGTTTCCCTTTTTCAGTCCATAGCCCTAAATAAGATCAATAAGTTATATCAGAAATGTCTAAAAGCATTAGTGACAATGCATTGCATCCAAGAATATCTTGCTTTTAACAGTACTTTCAGCTTAAGTCCCAAGGACTTTTCTCACTGTACAGTATAGATCTACATATCACTTTTTCCATAGACTTTTTTTTTTACATCACCATCGACCCCCCTACACTAACCAAATCAAAGACAATTAAGGCCATCACCATCATTACAATTTCTCCTTGCACAAGGACGCAAACGAAGTTCTTCTTACCAGCTCTCCGTATGTAGGGCTGGGTCCCCAACTAACAACACTGTCATCCGCAGCAACTACGATGCTTGTTTTCCTGTAACATAAAAACAGCACAATTGCTTACAAAAGTAACTTAAAAATATAACTTTAAATTACGTAAAAAAGGGAAGCGGGAAGTAGAAATGACAACTCAGCAACAAAAGGGCATCAAGCATTCAACAAACTGACTTCAACTAAGAGGAAGTCGCAAGAATCCTTGTAATTCCTCTAAAGGCATTTTATAAAATCTATAAATTATATAAACTTAACAAAAATTCTGTCTATCAAAAATGATAAAGTTACGCACTGATTAGAACTATGTCACAAAAATAAAACAGTCATGTTTTGGGATGCAAATAGAATATAAAACATAGTCATGTTTTATGATGCAAATAGTTAGAGAAGCGACAAGAGACTGTTACAGCTTACATTAACAAGACTACATCATAAGGAAGTATTCCGTCGATGCGTTAAGATTTTACAAGTACATTCTAAAAATCAACTCACGAGCAACCTGCACTGCGTATCTTCCACCCCATCAGGTCATGTACAGGTTTTGGGTACATGGTTGCTTCCCCCGAGAACTTGGTCTGACCCCAGAAGAAAAGCTGATCCATGCTAACTGCCATTGAGTATGTCGAGCCAGCATATAAAGCTTCGACTGCTGCAAAAACACGGTTTACAACAGTTAAGTGAGCTAGGTCTTTGGGTGATTCTAAGAATCCTTTCTAGTTTTCATAGCACTTCATTTTCTCATTTCCTTGCCTCTTTAGCATCATTTGAATAGTTATTTGAATAAACCTTTTTATATATACCAGTCCAGTTTTTTTTTAGCATTTCTGGCATTTACAAACCGTGGTACTTTTTGCACTCTTTGTTTTTATCTGACCTTCCATTACAAAACTCCATACAAAGTACATGAAGAAAATTGGTCAAATTACTGGCCAAATAATTAGACCGCCAATGAAACGAAAACACGAACGACAATTAAAATTTATAACTACACCATTTCTACAATATTTTCGATATTCCTCTCTGTATTATTAATGTAGTTAGAGTAAAATTCCTTTTACTTTGGCGTTTTTGACCTTTCTAAATGAAAAATGAGAAATTCTATGTCCAAGTGCCAGTTTAGCAAAGGGTAATGATTGAATAGTATCTCAACAATTGTCAAAAATGTCTGCTAGCATATAGTGTACAAATTGCAAAACAAGCATGTTTTATGATGTTAAAAACAGTCAACATGATTTTAAAAACATTCACACTTTCGAACCAATGTTGACATTGTTTTGTTGCGTGATGATGTTTGGGTAATATAGTTTACATAAATAGCCTTGGAATACATATGATACAGTATTTCAAGCATAATCGTTATATATTACTATAAACAAGAACTGCATAAACAGTTAATGAGTGCATCGTTTTGAACAAACAATTGCTGCATGCTCATTCTAATGTATTTTCTATCAACATGAAAGATAATCAGCAAGTCTTTTTCACTGCACCGCCCATCAGTTTTGAACGTGAACAAGGCTGTTCCCATTAAAATTGGTCCGTTTTACGACATAAGACCGCTCCTGGAATATTTGCACGACAGCTGCAAGTTAGTAATGTACATTTTCGTTGCTACCTCCTGTTACTCAGCAAGAGTAACCACCCTAATCTGTTGTAGTTCGACGTCTTTTTACAGGGAATAAAAATTGAAAAGTAATTATGTTAGTTGAACGAAGTGAATTTGAAGGCAATCCAACTTACGCCTGTTGTTGAAGAAAGTGAGCAATCGTGGAACATGTTCATCTTTCGGCTGTTGGTGGCCTAATCTACCGTAGCCACCAAAGCCCCACGTGAACACTCGCTTGTTCTCATCCTTGGCAATCTGTTTACAGAAACGAACCATCATTGTGCTTTATAACGAAGAACAGAACAAAAATACTCTGCGTCATAACATTATCCCATAAAGATTGTACCATAACAACAAAATGTCATCCTTCTCAAATACAGATCTATCCAAATAGTTAAGTTGCAACTGATTAAAATACTGTGCTTTAAAAATAACACAGCACAAACAATAAGTTGGATGGTGCTAGACGGTGTTGGACCATGTTGGGGGAAGTTTATTTTTTGACTTTGTTCAAACTTTTCATCCATCATCGTCCAACATTTTCGCTCGTGTGATCAAAAGTACGCTATAATTTCGTACCTGACGCCGAAATCCAACATTGTTTTATGGTGTTGAGCTCCAGCATTTAATACAATCCAATATTGATCAAAAATCGTACAACACCAGCCAACAATGCTGGATAAAATTTAACCAACATGCTTTATCCTTCTGAACGGGCCTTTGGACACACAACACTGATGTACAATAATTTCATACAGTAAAAAAGAAATTGCTGTTTTACGGTAGTTTTTGGGTACGTTTGGGCGGACGTGGTTGGCGCAGTTGGTAAGATCTCTGTTTTCCAACCACAAGCTCCCCAGTTCGAACCCAGCAGTTTGCTGAGATTCGAATATTTGTGTGACCTTTTTTTCTGCCTAAGCCAACTTAGCTTTCCATCCTTCCGGGGTAGGTAAATGAGTACCAGTGTTTGCTGGGAGCTAACCTGCGATGGATTGGTGTCCCGTCCAGGGGGAGTCAAAGACCGCTCTCATCCACTTAACACTACAGAAACCGGAGATAAGCACCGGCTCCATGGGCCACTTGGCTCGTAAAGGATTTAGCTTTGGGTACGTTTGACAGCTCAGGTAAGTTTGACAGCCTCCATAAAACTCGCGGTGAACTTCTTTTAAACAAAGAACACTTAACTTTCCATCCTTGTGCGGTTGGTAAAATTATTATGTACCAGCATCTGCTGAGAGCTAGTTTGCGATGGATTAGTGACCTATCCTGAAAGAGTCAGACTCTCATCCGTTTAACACTAGAAACCAGAGACAAAGGATGGCTCCATGAGCCAACTGGCCAGTAAAAGTTTAGTTTTAACCCTTAGCATGGATCACTCACAAATTATTACGCTGATGACAAAGTCAAAAAAATGTACTTAGTACTTACAGAATGGTTGTTACCACATACAACATCTGTAATGCACACATCCTTGATGGGAGTAACAAAACCATCTCTGCCCCTTTCAATAAATAAATTTATTCGTCGAGGAAGCAATTGACAGTCATAGGCTAGTTTGTTAGCAGACACAAAGTATTGTCCGTCTGTGTTGTGCCCTAATTGACCATGTTCCGGACTTCCAAATGAATATAGCTTGTTGTTTTCATCAACAAACATACTAAACTCCATCCCACAGCTGATCTTGGTAATCATTTTGCTTTCTGGATGAATAATCTTGAATGCAAGAGGAAAAATGTTGTTATTTTCAATTATCCTCTCTTAAACTGATGTGCAAACTAAGATACTTTTAATTTTTGCTTCAGATCCCTGTATTAAGTAACTTAGACAACTAAAGATAAAAGAAAACTTTGAACATCTTCATTGGTCATTTCTAGAGCTGAAGCTAGTGTGAGTTAGTAGACGTATGTTTTTGTTACAGCAATTGAAAAGTTCTGGAATTTTATTAGTATTTTCTCTGAGGATAAGCTAAAGTCATTTAGTTTAATGCAGGTTCAAATGGATCAAACATTATTGGCCAAACATTTGAACAGCAGTTGGACAGTTCTGAATGGGGATGGACCATGTTGGATTTTGTCAGTCAAACTTTTCATCCAACGTCGTCCAACATTTTTGCTTGCATAATCAAGACCATAGGTGCTCTTAGCAAAATCCAACATTGTTGGATGGTGTTGGATTCGCTTAAACATTCCATAATCCAACAGAATCAACACTGCATGCAGACCATACATCGTCCAACACCATGTCTGATCCCTTTGAATGGGCATACATATAAGAACAATATAAAAATTAATTTTAAATAAGTTGTCATACATGGACATTCTCTCCCTCAAAGAAGAAACGATTAAGTAAATAAAAATTCTGTCCCTTAAAAAAAAAAAAAAAAAAAGAAAAAGGATAATTAAGCGGTCTTTATGTAACTCAAGTTCTTATTTTGTATGACTTACATAAATGCTAGCAGATAAATTTGAGATTGTAATAAAATTAATTGTCTGGGGATGACATCCTTCTCCTCTTCCTTCTCCTTACTGCCAACACTTTTACAATATCAAAATTTAAGCCCATCATCCTGACAGCAGGAGTAAAGATACATTAGCCTGCTATCAAGGATACTTCATGTTTACAACGCTTGAAAGAAGTAAGGTTACAAATATAATAATTAATAAAAATAAAAATTGCAACTTTTACCTGCACTGGTCTAGTAATTGAAGCTTTTTGATGGCCTTGTCCTAGCTGACCCATCTTGTTCTCACCAAAACCATATAACAGACCTTCATCTTTAAACAAATAAATAAATATTAAATAAATAAAACGGAACAAAGCATTTTGTGTATTTCAAATACTTCTTATCATGTTCATGGCATACCTCTCATGAGTTCTAACTAGTAAAACGAATCTGTCAATTAGATTTGTTGTCCAAGGTATTCTTTCGGAGAGAGAAAACAGGAAGGAAAAGAGGGAATTGGAGGGAAGGGGGGCTGGGGGAAGGGGGAGGGCATAGGGGAATAGAGAGCAAGGTTGTAGGAAGCAGAGAAAAGATTGTTGGATTCTTTTTATCTACAGTGTACAAATGCCCTCAGGTACACATACTAAGATAAGCTGGCAAGAGGAAAATAATTATAATTTGGAATTCTGCCAAGAAGTTTTTGAATAGATTACTTAAATCTGCAATTACACTGACCAGTCAGTCCTGGTATTTGTTGAAATACTTATTAAAAAAGGCAACTTGGCTGGATGTAGTATCACCAATGCCAAGAACACATAATTTGTTACTGGTGACCCCAAATGCAACTTCATTTCTTTGGCAATAACAATAACAACGTCTTCATGTCACTTGTTAATTGTAGCTAAATAAATAGACAAATCTGGTCCAGCACAAATAATATTTGAAATCATCATTGTTCACATTTTAAACATGTATTTTCCATGCTTAAGTGGGTTACATGCGTTTCTTAATAGCTTCAAAACAGCAAAATGGTCAAACTCTGCTGGGTTGGGTGTAGCACCTTACTGCAGTTCGGGCATTGCTAGAATGTTGATAGGTTACACAACAGAAATATTTCACTTTTCTCATCTGGCGACAGATGACGCTCCTTACCCGAGGTGAAGGCAACTTATTAATTATTATTCTAGTTGATGGATACTCTGATATAAAACCCCCACAAGGGACAGAGAGATCCCTTAAGCCATGGTTGGTGATCTCTCCAGTGATGCTGTCACAATAAAAATATTCCTCTTCTACACTGTTAGCAGTTTGGTGATCAATTACAAAGGGCATTCGGCTTGTAAAACTCAAGCTTTGATTTACTCTTGATGGCAATTCTTAGCACTTTGCTGGAAAGTACAGCATAATAACAATTATTAAATTTTCAACCTCAAATATTGCATTTCTAGCATTCTGATTGGTTAACTCAATCTCGGTTATCAGCTCATATACCAAATAACCATAAATGGGAACTAACTGTGTAAAGTGTGGCCAAGCTGAAAAATGTCAGAATAAAATTTGTTGTCATTTTCAAAAATTGAAGGGTTTGGAACCTCTGAAATTCAATAAAACAATTATTCCATTTGTGCTTGTTGGATATGAGATGAGTATAGGCAACAGTGATGCTCTTGGAATAATTATTGTTACTTACTAATGTTTTAGCAACACAATTGCACATAGCTAGAAAAATGTTTTGAGTACAAATAGATATACTATAATTAATATAATAATAAAAAAAACATGTGACTACAAAATTTTCCACTAACCTGTGAGAACTAAAGTGTGTGATTTTCCACAACTAGCCTGCACAATAACCAGGTGCCGTAAACTATCAATAATAGTGGGAACATTGCAACGTTCAGTTGTTCCAATTCCTAATTGTCCCTTGTCATTTCGACCTGTTTTCATAAAAAAAGAGACAATTATTAAATAATTTTATGTTTTTGGAAAACTTCCCTTTTAAAGTTTAAATGCATAAAGAAATGTTGTTAATACACATGTAAGAAATCTAAGGCTCTCTGAGCCACCTCATGGATGAATATAAACTTTACAACAAAATAGTATTGCATAACAAAATTATTTAATAGCTAGTAGTGTTTGTAAGATCTTCAGCTTATATTATATATGTAGATGAAAAGGAACTTGAGTGTAATGGACTATCACTACCATTGAGTCACAGATCGATGACAGACTTTTAATAGCAGTTTACTAGCATTTTTTACTCTATCAAAAGTATTTCAATGAAATTCAACTGGGATCACGAAGACGTCTATCTAAATATCTAAAAATTGACAAGTTTGTATTTCTTTGTTATCTGAGTGTTATGCGTAGTTTTGCCCGAGTTCAAAATGATTTTAAAACAGCTAGCTATCGGCAATAGACAACAGATTTAGCCCACCAGCTGGCGGCTTTCATAATTCCAAATGAAATGGCCAACGGAGGGAGAGATTGTAAAAAAATTATTTAAAAGTTAATTTAATTACCAAAAACCATGGCTGTTCCTTTTTCTGTAATGATGACACTGTGACAGGCGGTTGGTCCAGATGCTACAAGTCTCACTCTTACGCAGTCTAAAGTTGAGATGAGATGCGGCTCCCAAAGATTAGGCCCTCCATTATTTCCTGCAGCAAATATATGGTAAAGGTCAAATGTTAATATAGTTAATATAGTTAACAGTTGCCGCTTGAGAGTTTGCTCATATGAGATAAACAAAAGCATAGAGTATGTGGTTTTATAAGAAATTTAATCACAACTTTGAAAGAAAAAAAAAAGTTAAATAATTATACAAATGTTTAAATCTCACAGAGCCTGGGCTCAAACTGGGGACCTTGACATCAGAAGGCAAAGGTAAACGAATGTGATTTTAAGTGTATATTATCTATAAAATTATTCATGTTTACCAGTTGATTTGGGTGTCTCTTTTCGTCCTATTAAATCCCAGTTTGTTCCTCCACACATCAACATTGTCCCACATGGTTGAGGTAAGCTCAGCTAAATTAAGCAAAAAAAAAAAAAAAAAAAAAAAAAAAAAAAAAACACGGAGAATTTTTAT
>JAOBAY020085849.1:0-10479 GCA_025331085.2 Zoanthus sociatus
TGGAAAATTATTGGGGGGGCCAGGCCCCCCCCTTGTATTATTAGTGGAGCCCGGGGCCCACTCCCCCCCCCCCTTCCCCCTCATCCCATCCGGTTCCTACGCCACTGCAGTAAGACCCTCCTAATGGCTATCTTCCTCTGAGATCGATTTCGTGCCAGATCACGATCAATCTTCAGAGATCCTAAATTTTAACCACGACCCTTTTTTTGTTTATCCACGTCCCTTTTTTTGTTGCATTTAGGTGGGCATGGATGACACAGTAAGATCTCCTATGGCTATCTTCCTCTGAGTTCGATTTTGTGCCAGATCACGATCAATCTTCAGAGATCCTAAACTTTATTCACGACCCTTTTTTTGTTGCCCCTCGTGTACTATATCTGAAGTGTAACGATAATGAATTAATTGATTTCTTCTTTGAAGTTTAATTGTTGCTTGTGTACTGTATTTCCTTTAACATATGCCGGGGTGTGTATTAACAAACTTTTAAAGAATTTTGGTGCGTGGTGTAGTGGAGGGACGTGTGTAAAAGAGGGGGGGCGTCTATTTTGCAATAAAATTTTTATGAGCTGTGGGGAAAAAGTATGACAATGTAAGCGTTCCACTACAAAGCTCACATGCAAGGCTTCACGTGTTTACAAAAACAGGGCAAATTTAAAATGACTCTTGTTTATATGAAGAATTAAATTACTACAGTGGTAGCAGGCTTATTCCTGCAGTTATTTTAATAAAACCCCACTTTTGGATGGGGCATTTACTAGAGGGAGGTGCTTATTGTCATTTCTATAAAAAATGATGCAGCGTCTATTAGAGGGCGATGTGTAATTGAGGCTAGGCATATTTTTATTATTAGAGGAAATAGGGTAATTCTATAAAATCATCTGTGTGTATTTGAAAAAGATTGAATAAAAGAAACCAGGAAAAAGAAAAAAATTGACTTCTCTATTCTTGTTTTATGCAGTATTTCAAGTCTTGATCCACTGAATGGTTTCATCATGTTGGACACTATTGATATCAGAAACAATCTTCTCTCAGGTAATATATCATTGCGATATTAAACTACGGGGTACTTTTTAGTCTTCAGTAACCATTGAATCTTTGTTTCCTAAATCTGAGGCTAGTTTACTTAATAATTCATTCAATAATGATGATTTCGATAAATTTCTATGTGGCAATTAGTTTTTACCCTCATTTTAAATTAAAATTGTGTTCACTTTGCCGGTGAAAATAAAACGGGACGTTAAAAGTTGTCTTATACAGCTTAAATACCTATCTGAATCTGTGATGGCGTCTGTTTATGGAGCCTTTTATAGCTAAGAATGAATCATGATCACTACTTTAAACTTCTTTAGCACTTCGTAAATATTAAAGCAAGAAGGCATTTGGTGAGTACATGGATTTAATTGCCAAAGTGAAAAATTCATTCGCATTGGTGCCTGTATTAGGTGCAATTTCATAGCCTGCCATACCAACAGCTCTCGCATTTGATAATTCTTTGTATTTAGCTCAACCCAAGCAAAAATCACTTTGAATGAACTATGTTTAAAGAATACCTTATTATAGGAAATTAACAATACACGTTGACAACGCGATGAAAATCAACATTTCATGCACTAAATGAATGCGAATTTTTTAAAAATTAGGTTTATAAGCATGAAATTAATGTGAATTTTTTCGAAAAATAGGAGCTAATAGGTATACATTCATTGCATAAACACGAATTTTTACGCTAATCATTTTACGTTATTTACTTCAATTTCTGCAAACTCTCGATCTACATTTCTGCACTCAGTACAAATCTCAACATACGTTTAATGTCCCATGGAGAAAAAGAAGTGTTTACAGTTGTTAGCCTTTAGGGTTGCTCGAATGTTCAAGTCTAAATCGATTGTGGCGACAACACTGTCTGGTGCCTTTTCTAAATCTTAAAGAGACAGGTGAATATCAAGACCAGTCAAAATACATTTTGAACTTGATTTTACCCTGCGGAAGATATCTTGTCCAGAAGTGACCCTGAGGAGCCTGTAGAGGAGTTGTGAGATTTTGATTTTTCTAATGAAATAAAGGTGTTCTAACTTAACAATGTTATTAAATAACATGCATAAAATCTACATCAATATTTATTAAGACACATTTAATTAACACGAATCTTCCAAAATCGCATTAATAAAGTACTTTCTGAATTTTCTATAATAAGGAAATCAAAGTTGAACTACCGATGTGCACTCGTAAAGAAAGGTAATGTTTTAGATCACTATTGTGGGACAATGGAGGACACCTCTAAATTCTTCCTTCCCCAATAAAGATTAAGGGAAGTTGAAGAAATGATCAGTAATAAAATAAAATATTTATGGTCTGATTAATTCTTTTTTGTTAATGCAAGATGTTGAAAGTGTAGTGAACGGTTTGCGGGGCTGTGATTGGCTACGAACTCTCATCACAGAAGGCAACCCTGTCACTGAAGAACCAGAGTACAGGTAAACTTTAATATTATCATATAACTTATGTCGTCTTGCACGCTACATCCTAAGAAATCAATAAAACAAAGTTTCTATATGAGTGCCATACACCTTGAGGGAAACTAAATCTTTTACAAGCCAGGTGGCCCGTGGAGCCGGCGCCCAGTCTCCGGTTGCTGTAATGTTAAGTGAATGAGAGTCTTTGGCTCTAATTTGACCCTAACCCATCACAGATTAGCTCCCAGCAAACGCTAGTACTCATTTACCTACCCCGGAAGGATGGAAAGCTGCATTGGCTTAGGCGGAAAAGAAGATCACAGAAATATTTGAATCTCAGCAGAGCCTGGATAAAATTGGAAAGCTTACTAACTGTGCCAACCACGTCCGCCCTCTATACATTTTAACCATCTCTTTATTTATCTCCCAGACATTCAGCACCAATGAGGGACTACAGTTCAGGGTGTAAAACGTTATGTATTTGGTGAGGTGCCTGTTTACTGTATGAGAAGGCCGGGTTTGATTCACTTGATTCCTTGAGGGAAAAAAGTGAAAAAAATTGGAAATTCTCTTAATCTGTAGTAAAGAGTTGAATTTTCAGGTGTTCTACACATTGTGAAGAAATCGAAGTTTGATTTCTAGGTATATGGAATAATAGCTTCTGCTATGAGCTAACCTGTGATGGATTAGTGTCCCGCCCAGTTGGAGTCAAAACCTCTCATAGATCTGCTTAACACTACAGAAACAATAACCCATGCCCAATAACCCATGTTTTTACTATTATCTTAATTGGTAAAGTAAGTTTTCATGTACAAGATTCTTGAGTAAAGGAGAACTGAACCCTACAATTGACTTTTTATCGTTTGAACATTTTAGCATAACAGAACAACTATATGAAGTTTGTTTAGCGGAGCAGTTTAGAAAAATATGAGGTTTTGTAACAAATGGACAGAATTAGATTGGCGTTTCAATATGTGCAGTCAGCGGTTGTTTATGACGTAGATAATGATACTGCTATGATTAAAAAGAGGAAAAACATAGTTACCATGTAGCTTTTGGCGGCTATAAAAGATAAAAAACTACGCAAAACATAAATTGCCCAAAAGAATATCAAGATTTAGAAGCCTACTGCCATATTTAAACTCTGATTATCGTAACCTACGTCATACCATACCGCTTACAATCTCAACAGTGACTGCAGTATCAATCATTTTCTAAAGACTTTCTTTTCCTTTCTACCTTTTATTTCTCAATGTAATTCAACTTAAAAGAAACTTCACTATACCAGTTAGTTTTAGCATTCAGTTCTCCTAAAGATTGAAGGTAATCTTAAATCAACTGATAATTATAATAAGACTTCATTATACTCTGTTCCGTGGCTCTTTCTTCAGTGATCTATATTGTAGGTTTTAACACTAAATTGCATTTGTAGAGAAACTGTTCTCAAGACCTTGCCCAATTTGGTGACACTGGACACAGTTAAGGTAAACTGCTGTAATTATACGACTTTGTAATATTTTAGGAAAATAGTTTAACTTGGATCCAGGCTTTTCTCGTTCTAGCAGCCCAGGCTTACTTGGACAGAGTTAACATATATATATAGAAATAGAATCACGTTCTGGTGAGACCTTCTACAAAATAAAGATGTAAGTAAGTAATCTGTTTCCATCGCTGGGAAAGAAATCTTTACAGACTTTAAGTTTAATTTGGAAATAATTTGCACAAGTGATATTCAGGGTTCCAAAAAGAAGAATTCCAGATTCCACAAGCAAATGTTTTCTGGATTCCGGAATCAATATTATCATACATGGGTCGATGTGTAGTGAGTAATCACATGACTTTAAGTACAGTTTGGAAATAGTTTGCACAAGTGATATTCAGGGTTCCAAAAAAAAGCATTCCAGATTCCACAGGCAAATGTTTTCTGGATTCCAGAATCAGGATTATCGTACTCTCTGGAACAATCTGCCTGCTGACCTTCGTACTTGTTCCACAACTGAGCTATTCAAGTCGAAACTGAAAACCCATCTTTTTAATATTTCTTTTACTGAATAATTCTTTACTACTTTTAATAATACTTTCACTATATTTTACCTCCATTGCCTTCACTGTTAAATCTTTTACTAGTTTTAGCTTTATTGTATAGTTTTATTCATTGTTATCAATTTAATCTTGTTTATTTTAATTTTTCTTAAATTTGTTACGCGCATAGAACATTTGATGTTTATGTGCGCTATAAGAACAATTTATCATCATCATTATTATTATATTATAGAGCTTGTAACATCTACGTAGAGTTGTTGTGACCAAATTAAATTTCAAATGTCATTTGCTCTTGTTACCAAATTCTTTTATCAGTAGCTTCATGCTATTTTAAAATGTCATCTGCTCTTGTTACCAAATTTTTATGTTAATAGTAGCTTTAAGCAAGTTTAGCACCTCATAAACGGAATAACTTGTATTAATAAAACATGAATCACAGGTAGAGAATCAACACGTGAAGGATGAGCCAATACCAAATACACTACCTTTCTACACTATGTGTAAGAAGCAGTTGCTACACCAGGATGACATTCAAAGAACATTTAGAAACGAATTAAGGTAAGATCTAGTTTAACCAACTGAGTTACCACAATATGGCTGCCCCTCTACGTTTTTTGTGTGCATAAACTACGTCATTCTTTGCATGTGCTCCTTGGTTCTGTTTGGCTACCTGTATGTTTGTCGTTTGGATGGTGCATCAGACACATATTGAACAGTCTAATGTTTAACAAATTCATTTTTTTCAAATATTTTAATTATAATAAATTGTGTTACAAAACAGAAAGCATGCATTATAGGCAATTTTATGTTAAAGAAAAGAAAAAAATAATTAAAACAAAAAAGGTCAGAACAAGCCTTGAACTGAATCTGTTAAAATGAAAATCAAAAGTTCTATCTTTAAGCCATGCTTGATATCAGATAGAACACACTTCCTAATTTCAATTACTACTAGTATATTGTGTATGGCTATGGCATGCACGGTTATTTAATATTATTAATTTTATTAACACATAATAACAGTTGAGGTTTTCTGTTACATTTGTAGATGGGTATGTGATTGGACACTATGCTAACAATGCAAGGGATTTCCTCTATCCTGCTGTGCCACCCTACCCAGGAACTGGCAGAGAACTGACTTTGTTCAAGACCTCTTTGTTTAACCCAATCAGGATAACAGTGAGTATTATATTTATTAAATATTTGTTCATTGTAGCAACAATAAAAAGCTAAATCATTCCTGTACAAACCTAGAGGCCCATGGAGCTGGAGATTAATTAATTTGTATCTCCAGTTTTTGTATTGTTAAGCAGATAAAAGTCTTTGACTCCTCCGTGGATGAAAAACTAATCAATCATAGGCTAGCTCCCAGCAGACACCAGTTGGTACTCATTTACCTACCGCAGAAGGATGGAAAGCTGAGTTAGCTTAGGTGGAAAAGAAGGTCACACCAATGCAAATCTAGGTAGAGCTGGGATCTTTTGATCGGAAAGCAGAGATCTTATGACTGCACCAACTATACCCACCAAAACAAATTGTTTAGAATCAAAAGAGGCTGACCACACTTCATGCCATCCAGAGCAAATGACAGCAGCTGCCAAAGGGTAGCTAACAGTTAAACTGAGAGAAATGGAGGAAGTCTTTGATCAAGACATCAAAGTAGTGGGACAAAATACTTCAAGAAACAAGAATGACCTAGAACTGAGGGGAGTCAGGTTGGCGTAGTGGTCATCACTCGCGCTTCCCACCTCTACGACCCGGGTTCGACTCCCGGTGTCCGCATGTGTGCTGAGATTTGTTCATCTCTATCTGACTCCGAGGGTTTTTCTCCAGGTACTCCGGTTTTCCTCCTTCCTAGATGCTGTGCTCTGAGGTCACGCATGGTCCGTATAGCGGCAGCCAGAGGACCTATATATGCTTTCGGTCCGACCTCGTTGAGCTGCGCTGCCTCTGTATTTTGAGGCGGTGATAAGTGCAACTCTTTCTTTCTTTCCTTCTTACACTATGTAAACTATGACGATATCCATGAAAACCCAACCTTGAGTTTTCAGTTCTAAGTAAAATTAATTATACGTTCTGTGATTGAGCTAAGATGTATTTTGTTCAATACTATTGTATCCTTATAAGATTTTAGGATAAACAGAGCAAAATTTGAGTCCTACCTTTTTTGTTCCTGGTTTCTCACGTTTTGTGTCTTTGACTTTAACAGCATGTTTTAACTTCAATGCTCTCTTGTGTTTTCGTAACAGTTCAGCATGAGCACGCTCCTCAGGAGACTGATGGGCATGAAAGGAAATTGTAAGCCCAGAAGGGAAGGGGGAAGGGGTACTCCCATATAATATTGACTATATACGGGTATACGTTGTTGTTCAGAGTAGGATTTTCAGACCCTACAGTCTAAAAAAGGGTATATAAATCACAGAAATTTTGTTTAGAACAGGGTGTAAAAGTTTAAATATTGCTACAGGGTGTAACAATTCTCCTTGTAAGATAATTTGTTTGCCTGGGTTTTAAAGTCCAAAATTTTTTTCGTGATTCACAGGCCCGCTCTCTGTTTAGAACTAAATTACTAATCGGTGCCATTTCTTCACGAAGATAGCAAGACCATCCATTGTAACATTTAGTTGCTTTTTAATGGAAACCGAGGTGAAAAGATCACAATTTACTAGTTTAGAACAGGCATTCAAAATCAAGCTATTTCTAGTTTAGAACAGGGACAGGATTGTGAAAATACAGAGGCACATCCGCTGTTTCAGAACATCAATATCTACAGTACCTACCCTAAAGTCCATGGTTTGGTCAACTTTTGTTGATCTCAAAAGTACCTTTAAACAAAAGCAAAAGAAACAATTAACTCTATTTTGCCCCCTCTGCTGACTTTTAATTTTTAGTCAATGCATGCCAACTAAACTAAAATACCACAGTCTACCCATTTGACTACTATTGATTTCATTTAACAACTTTTGATTTTATTTGAACACTTTCAAATTCATCTGCCCACTTCTGACTGCACCTGCCCACTTCTGACTGCACCTGCCCACTTCTGACTTCACCTGCCAACTTCCGACTTCACTTCCCCACTTAAGACTTCATCTACCTACTTCAGACTACATATGCCCAGTTTCGACTTCATCTGCCCACTTATGACTTCATCTGCCCACTTATGACTTCATCTGACCATTTCCGACTTCATCTGACCACTTCCAACTTCATCTGCCCACATCAGACTTCATCTGCCCACTTCTGACTTCATCTGTCCTTTTCCAACTTCATCTGCCTATTTCTGACTTCATCTGCAAACTTATCACTTCATCTGCCTATTTCCAACTTCATCTGCCCACTTCAGACTTCATCTGCCCACTTCAGACTTCATCTGCCCACTTCAGACTTCATCTGCCCACTTTTGACTTCATCTGCCCAGTTCAAACTTCATCTGCCCACTTCCAACTTCATTTGTCCACTTCAGACTTCATCTGCCAACTTCACCTTCCCATGTCAGGCTTTATCTATGCTGCCTAAGTGTTTTCAGAATCTTTTGTCAAAGGAAATCTAGAAAATATAGAT
This sequence comes from Zoanthus sociatus, assembly GCA_025331085.2. Lineage (NCBI taxonomy): Eukaryota > Metazoa > Cnidaria > Anthozoa > Zoantharia > Zoanthidae > Zoanthus > Zoanthus sociatus. The sequence continues at coordinate 8,058 of JAOBAY020085849.1, forward strand.
CATTTGTCGCTATGGTCCCCAACATTATGTACAAATCCATTCATATTTAGGTTATTTATAGAATACAAACCTCTTCTTCAAGGTCCCAATAAAAATTATGGATCTTTGTAACAAGAACATAAATAATTCAGGAGGTGAATTTTCTTTCATTTTTTTCCCAAAAATCTAAAGATTTTCACGGTGGCAAGATTTTCAAGTTGAAATGAATTGATTCTTTTTTGAAAACTATAGCTATTAAATATCATACTAAATGTATATATAAAAACATGACACAGAACACTCACCCTTGATTTAAAATGACACTGCCTTAGTCGACATTTTTGTCTCATTTTGTTTGGGCCACCAAATTTACGCATGTCCTGTATAAATTAACGGGTATAATTAAGATAAAGTTTTTTCTCAACTCCATAAAACTGGCACTTGGTTCTGGTTTCTATAGTATTTAAAAACAAACAGGATACTAATCTATCGAAGTCTCCAACAAGCGTTAGTTGATTACCTATCAATTAGGATGGCAAAAAATAACGTTTTTTTCTTAGAAAAATTTATACTTCTAAAGCACTCACAGTTTACAAGTTTCTGGTGACAAATTTCTGCAATGTGCTAATCTACATTTATGAACTGGCCTATGGTGGGGACTTAAGCATTTTAGGATTAGAGACTTTATTTCTTTGTAGAGAATGACTTAATTTGTACTACACGTCTTTTTAAGAAACAAATTGTTTTCAAGTCATATTATTTACTTCATTTACTGTCTTTTAACACTAACAAGCCCAGGCTAATGTATATTACTGGCCATCTGTGTTAAAAGCAGGGATTTACAGTTCCTGTTTGTGAAACAAAATAAATATGAGAATTATAGAAAAGTATGGTTCGGTCCAAACTTGTGCACTGCACTTAAATTAACTACCAGTATTTCATATTACTGTAAACTATATACTACCATAGACTGTGTTTGTATAGCCAATGGATATATCTACTAGGTATTGCGACTGGAGGAATATTTCATAATTTATATAAAATCTAACCAACAATGTCACACATATGTACTAAGAGTCTTATTAGTCTTGTTTATACTTTAGCTACAATTAAAATGATATAATTTATTTTGTTCATACCAAATTTTATTATCAATGAAATATTACCAAATTTTATTATTAATGAAATATTTAGTGCTATGTGCTAATTGTCGTAACTTAACTTGCAAAAATCACAAAGGCCACAGTCTTCAGTTCTCAAGCAGGCTTCGCACTCTCCACACATACGTGAGGATCGTTTCCTCTCACCAGTCTGAAAAGATAAATGTGTGTTTAGTCTTCAAAATTTCACGTGTGGATCGTTTTTTATGACACAGTGTATTTAAGTGTTGCTACTTAAAAGGCTTCATAAATAGGGTCAGATTTCTAACACTTGTAAAAACTATGGCAGCCCCAAATTAGAGATGCAAGGAAATCTTGAAATGTAAACCAACTTAGGAAAGAAGACACCAATGCTGAAATCACAGTTTTTTGGAGAGGGCCTTCTCCAAGAAGACATGAGAAAGCTAAACATCACAGAAGATAATGGCAGAAGATTGGAAAAAGTGGCCAGACAACTCATATCACACCCAACCTTAGGAAAGGGAAACTAGGGTTCATAATTGAAGATGATGATGATGATGATGATGATGATACAATTCTCTGAAAACTTTCTAGTTTGTGCACATCTTTCTCACAATTTTAGTTAACCTTTCATTGTTTTTTTCCACAAAGATGGCCATATTATTAATAATGTTGTGTAAAAAGGAATCTTGAACAACATTAATTATTGTTGAAGAAATGCCATCAGTCTATAGGCTGAATATGCAAAAAAAACTTGCTCCAATTCACTGTCTCTGGAGCTCCCTTCGAGCTCCCTAAAATAGGGGTAACGTATATACCAGGTCCATATCTGCAGTTGTGCAATAAGTTCAGAGCCTTATTTTATTAGGTTTTTTGTAGCTACAGTTGATACCAGTGGTAGCTACTCTGTCATGGTTTTGTGTAAGAGGATGAGGGATGTAACTAATAACCACAGGGTACCCCCATAGACATGCGTTGGGCTATAGGAGTCACACTGGGTACCCAAGAAGATGGTTGTTTTGAAAATTAAAAGAGACCACTGAAATCTGGAAGCTTTCGCTTTATATCACTGGCCAAAGGCAAGAATTTCATTGCTGTAGCTACATGTAGTCCATGAAAGCCCATTTTTCCAAACTCTTACTGTTTCTGTTTCATGAACTTTCTTCTTTTTTTCATTCTTGATCTTGTACTTAATACGGAGACCAGGATTTTCATCTGAAAAAAGTAAATGGAAAAATCTAAATTTATAAGGGACCGAAATATATTATAACTAACTATTAAATTGCATTATTAATTTTAATCAATACTAACAGAAAAATTTA
>JAOBAY020085860.1:0-10477 GCA_025331085.2 Zoanthus sociatus
CATAAGACATCAATGTTTGTTCACTGGAGCGCCTCACAGAGCATCAGCCACTTGTTCTTTAAAGAAAAAACGATACTTTTCAGTTCTCAGGCACAGCTGCTTCAAAACTGCGAATAAGCTGTTCATTGACATTTACTTTCACCAAAACCGCATGGATGTTAACTTCAATAAATATTCAAAGGTTTCTTTTTTAACTTTCGTATGCACAGTATTTATATCCAGTAAAAACCATATACAGGTGTTAAACAGATATTCAAAAGCGGGGGCAGCTCTAGTGAGAACTATTACTTGTATTAAATCTGTTTAGTCCATGCTTTCGGATCTTATCGCTATAAACTAATCGCTGGCCGCTCGGCATGCACAGAGCCCACGTTACTTTCGGACTGCGGCTCACAGGCACAAATGTAACATCAAAGTAAACAGCCTTGCATTCTAAGACCGTGCCAGCGGCCTACGGCCTCGGCACGGTAATCAGAGGTATTGCCAAAGAATAATTTGTTTTCTATTTGAATAATTAAAGACAATTTACCTCCATTGGAAATGCAAATTCCAATGAGGCTTATATTTCAATTGGTGTACCGCAGGGATCAGTCCTTAGGCCTTTTTGGTTTTTAATATACATTAATGGTTTCAGTACTTATTTGCAGACGACTCTAATTTATTTTTCAGTCATAAGAACATATCACACCTTGAATAAATCGTCAATGAAGAACTAAATCTCGTTCATAACTGGCTCTGCGCAAACAAACTTTTACTAAATATTGACAAATCCAACTTTGTTTTTTTTTTTCGTCCATCGCAGAAAAATATTGAATCTTCCATACGTTTCGGCATTAATCATACGTTATTAATTATAAAGGAAAAGACAAGTATTAACTATCTCGGTGTCATGCTTGATTCTCATCTCAAATGGAATAGGCAAGTGAATTTCATCTCAAAGAAAATTAAAAGAAGCGTTGGCATCCTATCACAACGTCGTTACTACCTTCGACTTTATGCCCTAATCAATCTATATTATTCACATATATATCATTTCTTTACATACAATCTGATTGTGTGGAGTAACACCTACTAGTGCAGCTGCTAAGGGCGAAAAATGCCTGAAACGTTCGTTTTATGATACAAACACCAAACTTGGCATACATGTACATATTTTTGGGTTGCAACCATTCCCAAGAGACACAAAAAACAGTAGACGTAGCGGCCATGTTGGAGTCCAAAACAAAAGAAATAATCAAAATTCTTTTATTAAGTGTCATCCAACATGGCCGCCATGACGTCAGGTGCAACCCAGCAATAGAGTATGGTTTTCGAGCTCTAGAGTCTGGGATAGGGTGTCATATTTGCCTGAGGTCTGCGATAGGGTATCTAATTTGGTATGGGTTAGGGATCTAATTGTCTGGGATAGGGTACAGTTTCTGATGTTGAGAGTTATGATAACATTTATTCATGCATTAACAAACCAACCAGCACAGATGCGACGCCAGTCCTATAACGCTGATAGAAATGGTACAGTTAGGCAGCTTTTAACGCATGTTTATTTAGGACGTTTTAATTATCGTAAAACAATTTTCTAGAACCAGAAAACCGACCTACTAAACCACCGTGCATAATTCCATTTATGGGAGAAGTGAACATCGCGTATTCCTTACGAGATGTATATTTAAAACATATTGACGCGTCTGATATTACATGAACGTCGGTTGAAATAAGAACAAATTAAGAACTAATTGAGGCCGAAGCAGCCAAAAAATTAATAATAATGAGCCTTGGCGAAATTTACTGGTTTTGTAAAAAAAAAAAGTAACGTGTAACATGTTATTTCCTAGAATAATCTGAACAGTAACTTATAAGAACCGTAATTTATTTCTTTGAGAAGCTGCTGTAATATTTGCTGCTATAATATTTGCTTAATAGCTCGTTCATTCTTTTTTTAATTTAGTAGTTTACAGCGTTGTCACGTAAGGCTTTACACTAACATATTTCTTGATTATGAGTGGTTTCTGAATCAAGACTTCCGATAAACTGGAACGAGTGGATTGTGTGCACTACACCTAAAAGCTTGTTACTGCTAACAAGAGGTCCGGATAATTATGGTCCGGATAATCGAGGTCCTGATAATCGAGGTTCGGATAATCGAGGTTCGGATAATCGAGGTTCAGATAATCGAGGTTCGGATTATCAAGGTCCAGATAATCGAGTTCCAGATAATCAAGGTCTGGATAATTGAGGTCTGGATAATCGAGGTCTGGATAATCGAGATCCGGATGATCGAGGTCCAGATGATCGAGGTCCGGATAATGGAGGTCTGGATAATTGAGGTCCGGATGATTGAGGTCCAGATGATCGAGGTCCGGATAATCGAGGTCCGTATAATCGAGGTCCGGATAATCGAGGTTCGATTGTACTAGAAATCTTGATTTGGGAATTCAAAACAACTTGAAAAGTATGAAAAAAATAACAGCGATGCGTATTGGTTTAAAGTTATGGTTTCCCTTTAGATTGTCGGTGAAATGATGGACGGTGACTCGTTTGGGGAGTTAGCGTTGCTTCACAACACAAAACGAACTGCGACAATTATCTGCAAGACACGCTCAGAATTTTTACGAGTGGACAAACAAGACTTTGACGAGGTAAGGAAATGCTTGTTACATACACTATAACTGTCATTTTAACAATAACCACATGTAACATTTCAGTCCATAGAAGCGTTTGCATGAATTAAAAAAACCTCGATGTTTCATTTGCAAAATACACACATATCTACTTTTTTGGCTAGAGTTGTTTAGAAATGTTTAGCCCCAATAACAAATTGATTTTTATAAGCATATACACTTTTAACATAGATAAAAATATTGAAATTTAACAATTGCACGCTAAGTGATGGAGAAACGTCACTTTTTTGAGATCTGAAGATAACATGACTCTCTAATTGCTTCATCTGCATGTCTTCTGTCAAAGTTGCTATCCAAACCATTGGCCATGACACTTCCCTAACTAAAACTTTCATTAGTCTCCAAAAACAAATGAAGTAGGCAATTCTTATCAGAACCAATAGTTTTCTTGACCTCGAAAAAAAGGAATATACAAAAAAAAATCACACTTGCAAAAGAGAATGACTAAATAGACAACCTTGTTATAGATTACATCGCCCTAAAATACTGAAATTAGTGCAACATAAATTAGATAAACAACAGCGACTTACCAGGTGATTTACCATCAATCCATGAACTATCAAATGATGGTGATCCACATAGTATTTAGTGATCTTGATCCATACAGTCTTCAGTCTTGGTGATCCGCACAGTATTTAGTGATTGTGACCCGCACAGTATTCAATGCTGGTGACCCGCACAGTATTTAGTGATTGTGACCCGCACAGTATTCAATGCTGGTGACCCGCACAGTATTTAGTGATTATGATCCATACAACATTTATTGATAATCCATACAGTATTCAGTGTTGGTGATCCACACAGTATTTAGTGATTGTGACCCACACAGTATTCAGTGTTGGAGACCCACAGAGTTTTAAGTGATTATGATCCATACATTTATTGATGATGATCCGAACAGTATTCAGTGCTGGTGATCCGCACAATATTCAGTGATCATGATCCATACAGTATTCAGTGTTGGTGATCCGCACAGTATTTAGTGATTGTGACCCACACAGTATTTAGTGTTGGAGACCCACAGAGTTTTAAGTGATTATGATCCATATATTTATTGATGATGATCCAAACAGTATTCAGTGCTGGTGATCCGCACAGTATTCAGTGATTATGATCCATACAGTAGTCAGTGATCATGATCCATACAGTGTTCAGTGCTGGTGATCTGCACAGTATTCAGTGATCATAATCCATACAATGTTCAGTGCTGGGTATCCGCACAGTATTTAGTGATTGTGACCCGCACAATATTCAGTGTTGGTGACTCGCACAGTAATTAGTGATTGTGATCCATACAACATTTAGTGATGATGATCCATAGCAGTATTCAGTTTTGGCGACCCGTACAATATTTAGTGACTGTAATCCATACAGTATTTAGTAATAATGATCCATACAGTATTTAGCTATGATGATATATACAGTATTTACAGATCGTTACACAATAGCATTTACTGATGGTGAAACATGCAGTATTTAGTGATCGTGACTTATAAATTTAATGTTGATCCATACAGTATTTAGTAATAATGATCCATACAGTGATCGTGATAGTGATCGACATCTATACAATATCGAGTGGTTAAGTAAGTGCTTGAAAAGTCTGATTGTTTTTGCACATCTTCAGGTTCTCAAAAATAGCCATCAAATTGACTGGGAACGTAAACTGTCACTACTTAATTCACATCACGTATTCAAAAACTGGAGCGACCGAGACAAGAAACATGCGACAATGCATACGAAACTGCAAGAGTACCCCCCGAATTCAGTGAGTGTAATCAAACTTCTCTCGGAATTCTGATTATATATATATATTATAAGAATATACTTTATAACAATATCGAGGTTGAAACTGGCTAAATATTAAGAATATTTTGAGAATAAAGCTGAGGCTTAGATTTTGTAAGAATATAAAATTGCACATTTGAAAAAAAAAACATTATTGATTACATGTATTGCAATTGCACTCTAATCTCAAATGGCAAAGCTATATACAGATCTATTATTTTTGAAGCTCTTCGATACCACAGTTATCTTAAAAACAGAAATTCCATGTCACCGACATTCCCGAAACTAAGAACGTATGAAAAAATATATTTTCGGCCTAAAACGGTTAAGGAATAAGAATATCCAGCCTCAGTCCGAAAAACAATGTGCTTATTAAAAAAGGAGTGCTAACTGCTTTTTAAGGTGTTGTCCAACCTCACGAATGTTTCGTACTCTCACGTATGAGATCTCTGAAGAACCAAAAGATTAACGATATGTTTTGATAAGCTGTTTCAAATATAGCTCGATCGCTGCTCAAATTGCTCGCAGTGATAACACTTTCTAATAGTGACCGTCTTTCTAACGAACAGTCACACAACACTTTTAAAGGTACTTATTCAGTTCATCTTTATTTGTTGTTGTACTGGCGTAGTAAATTCTTTTGGCAGGAAAAACATTCTGTATTACAAAAATGTTTATATTTTTAAACGGCCAAGTCTCGTTTGTTTGTAATTTTACAGTTTGCAACTATCGAGTGAAACTGTCATTTCATCATCATCGAGTGAAATTGATACCTCAAATTCATTTTTCCTTACTTTTGAAAATTTTAATACTTTATTTTATTGCTATTCTAGTTTTCTCTGTAATTTCTTTCTGAATAAGGACAAGATTAAGTCCTCTTCCGATACGTTCGAAAAACAGCAAAGGGACGCCATAATGCACTACTTACAATAATCCAGCGGAGACTATTTAGCACCTAAAAGATAGCGAGTACGATAGCCAATCAGATTGCAGTTGCAGTACATTTGCAATAGATAGATTAGATTTCTACTAATAATATAAACATTAATTTCTTTTCAGAGCAACCACTACTATCAATATCCTGTGAATACATAAGGCAGGTCCCAAAAAATTCATTTTATGACTTTTCAAAACTCAAACGAGCTCTTTTCTCTTAATCTTCCGTCCACGGGAAATTGGGTGACGGAAACGAGTGCGTTTACCTGCCTTAGCCATGCAACCGAGTTTGTACAGCAATTTTATAGGAAACGTAGAACGGGAATAACTTATCCAACTTCCCTCTACAGTTTAACTTACAAGGCTTCTTCCCCGATAATAAGGGTAAAATTCTAGAATTTTTAAATGTACTTTTTAGATTTCTGGAGCTTTTTTCAATGTTACCTATTAAAAATAATTTTCTTAATGAATGCGGGCCTTGATAGGAAAATCCTGGTGACCAAGGAATCCTGGGTTTTAATAGGAAAATCCTAAAATTCACGGAATCCCGTGATAGGCAAATCAGGAAATTCAAGGACTCTCGGGTTATGATAGTAACATCCTGAAGTTCGAAAAACCCTGGGCTTTGATAGGTAAATACCAAAATTCAGGGATTCCGAGCCTCTATAGGAAAATCCCGAACTTCAAGTAACCCCAGGACTTGAATAGAAAATCCTTCAAAACAACGAATCCGAGGCCTTGAATGGAAAATTTCAAAATCTAAGGATTTCAAGGGCTGGAATAGAAAACCCCACAATTTAAGAAATCCCAGGTTCTCTATGCGGCTTTTCTAAACAATTAACACTTTCAGATAATTCTGTGTGATACAAAAGACCAAACACAAGATTACATGTACTTCATCTATTCTGGAAAGTGTAAGGAAGTGCGAGCCATGACGTTTATCAAGAAAATAATGCCATCTGGAAAGATTCGCCTGCAACTCCCCCCGATTGGTTGCTCCAATCCACGCAATACCTCACGCCAAAAAGTTGAACGGAAATTTCTGACTCTACGCGTTTTGCAAAAAGGTGATGTTTTTGGAGTTGGCGAGGATCTTACGAACACGTACATCATCGCTGATGGCTGGGTAAGCATCGCCGTTAAGGAGGTTGGAGGGTCAGTATATGTACAAGGAAAAGGGGGAAGTCACAACGTGAAAGAAAGTAAAGTTACCTTCATAAGGGCTGGGTCATTGTTGTTCATGGCAGTTAATTCTTTAGAAAGAATCGCAGGATCTAAATTTATAAAGTAGTTTTAAACGGGAAGTGAGAAGAATAGTTTGCTAAGTATACTTTTAATCATGTGAAACTAATTCAAATGGTTGAGTTGGTCGGTAACAATATCATTAACTCACATCGGTATAACATCAAATTCTTTTCACATTTAAGCGAACACCTTTATTGTTAAAGGAAGACAAAACAATCAAAAAAAGAGGAACTGAAAAAGAAATCCAGCAAAAAAAGAGTGTTATTTTCATCAGGATACATACAAGAAGTTACTTCGTCTGTTTTAATTAACCAATTTGAAAAATACCATAATACTCTTTGTTTGTTTCCAAAATTTTGCATAAGCATTGTTTCCAGTTTCAATTGGGACCATTTTAAGTCCTAAGAGAAAATTAAAACAATGCTTATGCAAAATTGTGGCGAACAAACAAAGAGTATCATAGTATTTTTCATACTGGCTTAATATTATACCAAATATATTAATCGAAGAACTTCAACTCCCAATTTAGTCATCCAATCATCACTATTGCAATCATTTCCATGTTCATCATGGATAGCTTTTTCATTATCTCAATAATCACCTATAACAGGCAGTAACCATCACTACTTATTAGTTATCACCTTCACCGTTATCATCCTCAACTCTTTCGACAACTCCATCTCCATCATCGTTAACTTTATCTCCATCATCAACTCCATCTCATTCATCATCAACTTCTTCAAAAACTCTATCTCCATCATTGTTAACTTCATCTCAATAATCTACTCCACTCCATACTTCATCAACTCCTTCATCGACCCCTTTAACAACTTTATCTCCATCAAAATTGTAATAAATGGGACGCTGCGTCGGTGTTTCTACAGAAACAGTTGTAAATAGATTTGTAAATTGTATACACCGTAGGAAAATGAATAAAAGACTGACGTTTCGGACTAAAGCCCTTCGTCGGAGTGATTGTTAACTTTTATCTCCATCAACTCCATCTCATTCATCATCAACTCCTTCATCAACTCCTTCAACAACTCAATCTCCATCAAAGTTAACCACATCTCCATCAACTCTTTCATCAACTCCTTTAACAATTCCTGCATCTCCATCAATTTTATCTCCATCATCGTCACTACCACAATTCCATATCATCCAGGTATCATCATCGTTATCATCATCACCACCACAACTTATCACAATCAGTCTTCATCATCATCAACTGATATAATAACTTTGTTTCTTTGCAGGTCAATTGTATTCTCGTAAACCATATAATTTTCAGAAAAAAGGAGCGGGCGATAGCAATTGATGAAATGAAAGCACAATTCGATACTTTGTTGCCCACCGAGCGCCAAGTATTTTTAAAGTATGTACAAGATAGAAACTGGAAACTATACAAAAAGAAACTAGTAGATGAAATTGTCAGTCGTCGTAAAAAGCCACACAACACCACATATGACGATGTACCCCTAGTTGTGAGAATCGAAAATTCAATATAGTTTGAAAATTCTTCAACACGTACTTGCTGGATTTTAGGCTACAAAAGACAAAAGTCTATAATTGCAACCCCAAATAAACTATCTGAAATTATTTCAAAATTTAAAAACATCGACTTTGTCTTTAGATAGAACTGATTGATCATGTTTATTAGTTTTTATTTTCGCAAACAGATTCCCAACAACTAATTTTGTATTTTAAAAGTTGTCTTTGTCAGTTGGTTTAATTACATCAAATCTAACGTTAGTTATGACAGGTCTGATCATACAGCGTAGAATAATTGCAGGAAACGTCTCAACTTACAATGTAAAGTATCTCTGGCATATTTCAGTCTCATTAATTATTATTCGTATTGTATCTGTCCTTTAATAAGTCAAATAAGTTCATTAATGGCAAGCATTTAATGTTCTTCTGTCTGTATCCAAGTTAGCTTCACTCGCCTCGCTCTTGAACGCAAAAAAGAATTGTTGCCGCAAACGAGGCTAGTGAGACTAATTTAAATGAAGGCAAAATAATACTAAAATAGTCGCTATTTCTGGAGAAGGTCTATATTACGGCAAACGAGGCTTATGAAAATCATTTGAATGAAGATAAAAGGATACTTAAAAGTCACCATTTATGAATAAGGTTTATGTTAACCCACACGAGGCTAGTGAGAATTATTTGAATGAACACAAAAGGATACTTAAATAGCAGCCATATATGAACGAAAGAAGAGTTTTGATAAATACGTCCCCGTCCCATCCAAATTAAAAATGTCTATCTAGTTCCAAGAGAACTGCTGTGGCAATCTATGGGTTAAGTCTGTCTTTCACAAATAGAACTTGGCTCCAGTTTTATTATCAGGAGAACGAAAGGTTTGGTACACAATCATTTCATGACGAGTCAAACTGTCTAACTTAGATGCAATTATCAATAACATATACTGCAGCCACATTTGATAACAGTAAAGTTTCAGTCTGGATGTAACATTTTCCTATGGGAGACTATTTTTCAGCTAAACCCTGTGGACGAGGTCTAATACACATGTACACAAGAAAAATACTCAAAATCGAGTTCAAATAAAGGGATGCATGCTATGTCAGCAAGTACAGGATCAACTTCTGCTGCACAAATTACCTCGCATAAATTATATTTCTCAGCATTTTGAACAAACAGTTCAGGATAACAAAAATGCGTAACGTTCCATGCACTTACGAAATATTCTCCAAGTGAAAAGGTAAGGAACGGAAAACAAGCTCACTGCAAAAAAGAAAAGCTCAAACTTCACGGCAAAAAAGAAAGGTTCACAGCGGAATTTAAGAGCACCTACAAATTTCCCAGGTTTTCTTTGCGAACTTAGAAACCAAGAAGGCAGATATGGATGTCGAAACAAGTGAAGAAGAATTACTAACGTTCTATTTCCAGAGTGGATTTCAGTACAAAGAGATTTGTATGATCTTTAGGAAATGCCATAAACGTTTCATTGATTAGTTTGTAATCATTGAAAAAGGTAAATCAAGAGCTACGGACTCAATCGAAGAGGTGCTGAATACAACATTAATTGTTTAAAAAAATAAATTAAAGAAATGGTTGACGGCCCTGATTGCTTGAGGGGCTTCGTGTTGTGTGGCACTCTTTGCAGTTGAAAGGCATTGAGTTTCCTCGATTCGTTGTGCAAATGCTTCTACGTGAAATAGATCCAGAAGGAACAGCGAAAGAAGAGTTAATCGACTTAAAAGAAGAACCTATAGCAATCCAGGTCCAAATTACTCGTAGCATTATGATCATTATGAGAAACTTAAGTGTTTTGGTTTTCCTATTCATAAATGTCTAGATGGATGGAGTAGAAAGATTATGTGGCTAAAAAGTAACTCGTTCATATGACAACCCAAATAACATATATACCTTCTATCTACACACGGTAAAGGAGAATGGAGGCTGTCCATTAAACCTCACTACTGATCTAGGAACAGAAAATAGCACTGTTGCAGCTGTTCACTCTTTTATCCGATGTTTTCCTTCTTTACCGTGACTTTTTTCTTTTTTGCAGTGGCACTTGTAGACCACTGTATAAATCTGACTTTTCAGAATATTGTGTTGCAATTTTGACCTTGACAAAAGAAAACGAAAGATAAAATTCTTGAATATTGAACTTTGTAATTTTTCCTGCCATTTGGCTCCATAAACAATGAACGATTACACACGTGCTCTCAGATGCTTAATATAAAAGGGGTCTTAATATCCGGGAGGGTCGGAACGTTTCTCAATTTTCAATTAGCGGGGAGCGGGAGGGGTTTAATATCCGGGGGGCTTGGAAAATTTTGGGGGTGGGAATTTTTAGGAAC